>WHWC01000039.1:0-62537 GCA_019426215.1 Buddleja alternifolia | reverse complement strand
AGAAAAGACTCCGCTTGAGAGGGAAAGACCGTCTACTCTGTTTGTATATCTTTCCAGTCTAGAGACTGGCGAAAGTACATAAGGAGTGAGAAAGAAAAACTTGGTTACGGGAACCGAAGAATGCTACACCAGCTATATTAAGCAGGAATGCCCATAGCGACAATGATATCCTTCTTCCTCTCTTATTAGTCGTTGAGTTCGGCGGACCCCGTGAAGTTGTTGAGATTCACGTTGAAAGTCCTTGTGTAGACTATTCGATTGTTGTATTCTATTCCCTAGCCAGGTCGAATCTGCCCTTTCTCCGCCATAGCCCCTTAGTTCACTGATCCAGGAAAGCAAAAGGGGGCTCTAGGGGTTGCATTCTGGCTTCATTGGCGTGAGTTTCTTAGTGTTAGATAGGGATCTAACTAGTGTCACTTGCTTGATCACTTCGGTGAGGGCCCCTCAATAAGCCGTTCCTCCAGCTTTCGAATATGGGATCGAAGATTTGGATGAGGCTTCGGAGGCCTTGTTTCATCAACCCCAAATCTATCATCTGAAAGCTGCTCAATGGATCGCCCCGGCGGGTCGCTCAGTCGCTCCTGGTGTTTCATCATCGAAGACCTGGCCGATGCAATCGAGAGAGTGAGAGGAACTGGACTTGGCGGATGAATGCATGGAAATAATTGAAAGTGAGATGTCGTTTTGGGACTTCTAAGAAACCCAAATTTTGATATTTTGGTGAAAATTTAAGATCATGCTCTTATGACTTGTGATATAGAACTTGATTTTGACACATAAACCTTTGTCAATTAAAATTGTGACACCTAGAAATACTTTGACTATTATCATTTTCAAAATAGTATCTACGTGCATGGTCATTAATTTCCTTCAATATCATGAAAATTGACCGAATTTTTGGATTGTCGGCCAGCTCAAAGAGAAATTGCACTTTCAATCCAATTTTGCAGAATATCTATCGCAATTTCGATCGAAACCCAAAATTTTTTAGAAATCTTAATTGAAATTCAAATTTCTCAAAATTTGAAAATATACTAAAGTATTTGCAGAATATCCACCGAAATTTTGTCCGAAACTCAAAATTTTTCAAAATTTAAAATAATATTTAATTTTTTCAAAATGTCAATATTTTGGATTTAAAAATAAAATTTAAATTGTTCCACACCTACCAACCCTTCACCTCTACCACACACACGTCTCTTTCTATCTAAATCCCCCGAAAGAAAAAAAAATTTGTTGCATTATTTAAGTACAAAATCATAATTATTTCATATTCTCGTGATAGGTTTTAGTCATATTATTTAATAAGACCCACTATACATATATCACATATAGTATATTATTAATGTAAAAAATGCACAATTATAATAATTGAAATTACACAAAATTTTATTGTAAATTCCTAAAGATTTTTACAAATTTAAAATCGAAATCGAAATTTTGGATATCCCCAAAAATTCCATCAAAATTTCTATAAATTTACAACCCGGGATTTTAGACCTTGTTTACATGCAGGTGGTCCATTCAATCTGCACGGTACTCCTCAATTAATAATTTTCGTCTCTACGGCGTGCACCATGTGCGAGTCTTAATCTCAATTCA
Organism: Buddleja alternifolia; assembly: GCA_019426215.1. Classification (NCBI taxonomy): domain Eukaryota; kingdom Viridiplantae; phylum Streptophyta; class Magnoliopsida; order Lamiales; family Scrophulariaceae; genus Buddleja; species Buddleja alternifolia. The sequence continues at coordinate 60,935 of WHWC01000039.1, read as the reverse complement.
TAACCTGTCAGCTCCAACGCTACCATCAAAGCTTGCGTTTCAAAACTACCAAGTTTCTCTATGGGAAAGTTCTGTACTGTGCCCGCATTTATTGTGAATGATCAAATTAACTATACCGATGCACTGGGACAATTATTTTTTCAATTCGTTAACTTGAACTCCCTTGCGTTTTAGTTTTTTACGTTATCGCATTGCAAAATTGATCCGTTATCTTCGGACTTTTGTAATTTTAATCCTTTTGTGCTTATAAAATTGGTAAATTTAATTCGTAGCATAGTCTCTCTCAAAATACATAATCCCCCTCAAAATGGTATCCGGAAGACGAACTAACCGGTAAAAACAAAAACTTGGAATATCCGGTGATACGGCTGTCAAGCAAAGGTATGAATTTATGAAAATCGACTTTTATTTCGGAAGCATGTTGGGCTTGATTTATTTGTGGGGACTATGCCACGGACTAAATTTACAAATTTTATAAGCACAAAAGGACTAAAATTACAAAAGTCCGAAGATAACGGATCAATTTTTTCAATGCGTCAACTTAAAGGATTAAACGTAATGGAGGCCAAGTTACGGACTAAAAAATAATTTTTCCCCTATGCAATTGAGGTGAGTCCATTTGTTCTTATAATCTAACTATTCTTCCTGTGTGTAAGCATCTTCAAACGTGATCGAGATAAGATTTTGATGGTCATACTCATCTTGCAAAGAGGGGTAATTACTTGGGCTGCTTGTACATGCGTGGTAGGCATTTGGTGAACGTTGCATTTAAAATACTTAATTTTTGTAGTCATTGTGTATTCTTTGTCATAAGAGCGCAACAATCGTTAGTTTTGAGCGAGCGAGTTGATTTCCAGAAGTGATTGCCAAACTAACGTTAGAGCTTGTCAGCCATAGGCTTTAGGATGAACTTGGGGTACAATGTTCAAATCAAAGTGATCCGGAGGATTTGGAAAATTACATGAATGTAAACCCTAGTATATGGTTTTATTAATTTTTTGTGCTGCTAGTTAGTATGTTATCTAGCTTGGTGCAAAGAATCCCTTTTGTGCGCTTTGTTGTATTTGTTTATTATTGTTTCTTATTATCTTAATGCAATTTGAAATTCTCCAAAAAAAAAAAAAAAAAATAATGTACCGCGGGTGAATAATTATACTGCCAAAGACTATATACAATTAAAGATATTGGGATAATCAACTCCAATAGTTTCAATTCATCTTAGAATCATCCTCCAAATGAGGGTATTTGAGCATACATGTCAAGTTTTTATAATTGGCAAAAACACATTTTAATTTCTTAAAGAGCTTATCAATGACTCAAGTGACAAAGCTGAGATTTTAAAGCAACAGATTATGAATTTGAGTCCGTCAAAGCCATGTAGATAGTGTTGCTCATGTACATCGTAATTGATTTATTAATAAAAAATAATTTTTAATAGAAGATTGAGGATAGATAATTATTAATTGTTGCAACTTGATATTCTAATATAATAATGTAATGACGTTGCTAAAAGATATAATTCTTAAAGCATCAATTATATTTTATGAACTTTTCTCATACATTTACGAGTTACGACAATGGAAATAGGTGGAGAATAACCAACAAAGTTTAGAGCTAGTATTGCTCACAGGTTGAAAACGAGATTAAACTCTGCGAGATCTAATATATATTCTCTGCCTTTCAATAGGTTTGTGGTAATTGGTAACTATTCGCATTAATAAAAAATATCAAGTTATAAAATTAAAATTGTCATTAATTATAATTTTTTATCATTTGTTTTATAACTAAAATAAATCTTTTATATTTGGTAGTAACAAGATTTATATAAAAATTGTCACTTTTAATAATTAGTGACAAGGAAAAAGTTGTCTTAATTGACAATGAGTGAGACACAATTATACTTGATAATCTATTTGTGTTATTACTATACACGTGTCACAATTGTCAATAGTGACAACCAAAATTGTTAGAAAGCCTAAAGGACTGGAATGATCCGGCCCTTTAGGCCCCTTTGTTTGGGGGAGGCACATTCATGGCATGTGAAGGAATTTCAGGCAGAATATTCCACAGGAAAATGCTTTCATATAAAAATCTGTGAATCCCGTAAAGTTCAGGATACAAAATGAAAAATAAAAGTATTTTTAAAAAAGTGCAAAAAAAGCCAATAGTTCGAAGGATTTAATGTCTTTACCCCAATTATGAAACACTTGCCATGCATCTATCTGCCCAATGACAAATTCCTGTATACACTTGGTGTAAAATCCACTTGCATACACAAGTCACAACAAAAAAATAATAAAAAATATTTGATTTATTTTTATATTGAATATATTTTTATTTATACCGAGTTTATGCAAAAAATTCCCCGCCGAATATATAAAAATCAAATGTAATATCTATAACCTCGTAATATTGGATGTTGACATCTCAATTATTTTGTCAAAATAAAATTTTTATGTCCACATTTTTCAAATGTCACCTTAGTCCGTGCAATAATAGAGTTGGAATAATAGCTGTATATACATGCCATGATTTGATGCAATTACTGTTTTCCAGGTACAATATATGCATTTGTACTACCATCGTAAAATTGCAATCATGTCAATTTTATCGACCCTACGCTTCATCAATGTTTTTAATAGCTCCTACGTCTTATTTTTCCACATTTATCATGCCTTATTTTTGATAAATATCTCTCTATAAATTATTTATGTCGTTGCAACAAAGTCGATCTTCCTTCTTTAAAATCCTTTTCAAAAAAAAACATGTACGTCGACAAATCCTTATCGTAATAATAACTCCGCAAACGTTAGGACAACAAATTAAACATGGGAAGTTGTTGGACTGTTTGAGTCGCATTCTTATTACTTGAAAAAAGAAAATTAATATCATGAGTCATGACTTTGAAAATTATGACAATTAGATCAATATCTTTTATTAAAACTTAATCATTCCCAGCCGTTGTTCATTTACTGCATGTAAATAAAACTGGAGTTAATAGAATGACATATAAGCCTGGTCAAGTAAAATTTTGACAGATGAATATACCCTAATTATTATCAATATATTTTTAGTGTTACTTGGTGGTCCAATCAATTAATCTATATCTTAACCTGTCGTCTCTTATGTAATATCCATGCTAGATCGCATAATTTTCTATAAAGGGTTGATGCTATAGTGTTTCAAGCTAGTTTTTACAATTTAAGATCGAGAGTTTCGCTCTGTTATATTATTAGAATTCTTAAGGTAAAATTATACTTTACGTCCCATAACTTTGCCCGAATTCTATTCTGGTCTCACTCGTTACAAAAATATCACATTGAATCCCATATCTTACAAAAAATCTCAATGTTGGTTTCATCCGTCAATTTTCATCAATTTTTAACGGAGAAGGCACGTGTCCGTTAATTAAAGGCCATTTTTTGTTTTTTTAATAAGTAGTTATATATATATATATATAAATAAAGAAAAAAATTAATTTTTTTTCCCAATCGTTAACTGTTCATCGTCTCGTCTTCACAGTGAAGACGATGAACAGTGATTTTTTTTTGTTATTTTTATATATAATATATTATATAATTTTGTGTGTATATATATATATACATATTATATATGTTTGTGTGTGTCTATTTATGTATGTGTGTGTGTATCACTGTATGTGTGTTGGGGGGGAAATCTGGTCACTGTTGATCGTCTTCACAGTGAAGACGATGAACAGTATTTTTTTTTGGTTATTTTTATATATAATCTATTGTATAATTTTGTGTGTGTATATATATATACATATTATATGTCTATGTGTGTGTCTATATATGTATGGTGTGTGGGGGGGGGGGGCGGTTAATTTTTTTTATTTAATTTTTATATATAATATATTATATAATTTTTTGTATATATATATATACATATTATATATGTCTATGTGTGTGTCTATATATGTATGTGTGATTAGGTGGGGGGGGGGGGGATTTGGTCACTGTTCATCGTCTTCACGCGTCTTCCGTGAAGACGATGAACAGTGAATTTTATTTTTTGTTATTTTTACATATACAATATTATATAATTTTTTTTTGTGTGTACATATATGTATTATATTTTATGTTTTTTTGTTAAATTATTAAACAAATTACAGGTTTGGGGGCTTTTTTGCAATTATCCTTTGTTTTGGAGCCCAAATCAGGTACATATCATGGTCAAAGCTTTGACTAACGGCCCATGTGCAAGTCACATGCCATCTGCCGTTAGAAATTGACGGATGGGACCAACATTGAGATTTTTTGTAAGATATGGGACTCAATGTGATATTTTTGTAACGGGTGGGACCAAAATTGAATTCGGGCAAAGTTATGGGACGTAAAGTGCAATTTTCCCAATTCTTAATTTTCGTACTAAAATTTATGAACCACATTTGAAAAAATAAACAAAGTTTTTTTATTGAGAGTAGATATTTCATATATATTCAATGAATATTTTTTTCATTAGTCAAAATAAGTAAAAGGAAAAATTACACATAGACTCCCTCAATAATGGGGTAATTACACAAACTTCTCCTCACTAATTGATAATTACAAACACACCCCCTTATGGTATATTTGTAATTATCAATTAGTGAGGGGAGGTTTGTGTAATTATCCCGTTATTGAGGGGGTGTGAATATATTTTCCCTAAGTAAAAAGAGTCCCCCTTAAAACATGAAATAAGGAAACTACACCTATTGATTTTGTAGAAGTGTCAAAACCATAATTTGTAATGTTGAATTTGAATTTTTAGTGTCCTTTGTAGTCAAGAGTTGGCGCCCACAATTAAGATTACTTTAATAGTATGTTATGGCATAATTTGATGGTTCCATGTCTTAGGGATTGTGCTAAAATTTAATTCTTTGTTTCCCCTGGGAGCACAATCTCGGGGGTTAGACCATAGTATCCTAACAGAAGTCTCACAACCTGCAACTTCAGTTGCACTCAATTTCATCATCTTAAACACTGGAGGATAACCGCCTTTGTTAACCTGTCTGCTAACATCCTTACATAAAGGACTTTTCCAATGGCAATCTCGGATCCCTCACATCTCTGCTCTTAGCCCCTGCATGAGCTATGTCTAATCCATTCGCCAAAAATCCCAGTTTTTCAATAGACAACTCAGGTCTCTTGCATATCTGCTCGATGCTCCCACTACAAAAGCTATGTCTCATCGCTCTGCTAACAAACTCTGGCTCTGTGAATCTGCCTAACTTGCTTCACATGTTGCCTACATGATTTTTGGCTCCATGCCCGCCTTTCCGATGCCATGCCCCTGCCTCATGGTTTTCATCTACGTGAATCTGTCTCATTGGCTCCACAACTCTACTATCTGGCTTTGCCGTCCTCTTGCCTTTGGCTCTGTGGATCTGCTTTAGCACCACAATTCTGCCATCTGGTCTTTGACTACACGGATCTACCATCCCAACTACTGATTCAATTACTCTAACCTCTTGATCTATGGATCCTCTTCACTAGCATCGCTACTGCTTCCACTGGCTTTGCTTTCTACCCACATGGCAACACGAATCTACCTCTGCTGTGCAGATCTTCCTATTTGGAATGATGATTTTTTTCACGTTTTCTCATTAACGTTGAATGTGATTACTCTTCCTGCCCTGGTGAACTAACCTATCCCATCCTCCTTTGTTAACTTCTCCGCATTGACCCGGACCTCTGTTCGTACTATCTGCAACAAAACTGTCTATCTCAACCTTTCCTTCATCTCCAACCATCGTTCTCATGACAAACTGCTAAAACAAAGCGCTCTTTCCCATAGATCTTGATCTAAGATGACTCCTAAATTTGCAAGAATATGACACTGATACCAATTGTTATGAATGAGGCATCACGAGATGAATTGTAAACTGTTGGAAATCAACAAGAATCAAAGAAGCATGAAAGATGACACAAGGAATTTTAAAATGGTTCGGGAAACTTGTCAATATCCACGAGCCAATAATACATCTACATCTTTATTTCTCAGAGTGAATCATCAGTTACAACTTGAATTCTGCTATTTATAATAGTGGAGCAATATAAAATCCTATCAAACTAGGAAAGACAATTCTAGAAAGGGATAATTGCATATCTGTTAGAAATTTCATGTTAGATGTTTTGATGATGACAATTAGGACCTTTGTTAGACTCCAAAAATATGTAAGTTTGTTTTTCGGCTTTGAAGCGTTAGATTTGTAATAGGCTTTGTTTTATTTTTATTCTAAATTATTAGGCTAAGTAGTCTTAGGCTGAGCGTCTGATAATTTCTGAGTGAGTTTATCAGTGGTAAAGTTTGAAAACTCAAGCGCCTGATTTCTGAATGAAGATAAAGTCTCCAAGCGTCCAATTGACCAGATATATCAAGCGTTACCTTATAGGACAGAAGTGATTTCACCTGAATTTATTTCTAAGTCCAGAAGGAGTTTTAATGAAAATATTCTCAAAGCATTAAATACCAATGGGCATTTAATTCAAATGCATTAAATGTTGATAAGAGCATTAAATGTGATAAGCACTTTCAGACGTACGGAGAAGCCACCATATTGGACTGTCAACTATTCAAAGACTGCAGCACCAACTTTTGTGCAGCAGATTTTCAGGAAAAAGGACAAAAGTTGTTCACTCGCGGAAGTGAGAGACACGCGCCCTTGCATGTGTCAAACATACACTTTTTCCAAAAATGCCTATAAATAGGACTTCAACAACAAGCCAAACACAGAGAACAATTATCAAGTCGAATTGCTGTTGCATTGAAGTCTCATTCCTTACAATCTCAGAAAAGCCAAACTTTTAAGAAATTATTCTCTTTGCTTTTCTTCAAATCCTGAGACAGTCAATCCAATATCTCAAACATTCTTTTCGAAGAAACTACATTACTACTGAGATATTTCCAGTTATTTGAACTTTATCAAAATCAAACAAACCTTTTAGAAAAAACCCTATCCATGCCTCGCGATCTGTGTGAAGTCGAAGTTGGAGACTTACCATATTTCTGGGTGAAAGAAGCAAGGGGATTGAAGTGATTTGGAGCAGAAATCTGTGTGATCAAGGAGCTCAAGTCATCGACATCCATCTCTCCCTAATTTGTAGAAGATTCTGTGTGATTCTTTGAGAATCATTTTAGCGGATTGCCTCCAAGTGTTTGAGGAGAAGAAGGACGTAGTTGGGATTACACCACCCAACGAACCTTACAAATATTGTGTCATTTACTTTTCAGTCAATTCTTTTATCTATCATATCATTGCTTAAACTGATTAAGTAAAACACAATCAAACGCTAAGCAACTAAGAAACTTCTTGTGATGCTAAAGCTTTTAAAAGAAGACTACAAAAATCATTCCGCTGTGCTAACACTGATCAAAGAAGTGAACGCTCAAACCTACTCGGTTAAAGTATTCAATTCTTGAAATCTAAGTTAACTTTATAAAAATAGTCTTCGTTAGACGCTTCACCAAAGCGCCTATATTTTAAGTGAACGCTTAAATCAAGCGTTAGACACTTCAAGCGTCTACTATTTCAAGCGTCCAAAAACCATTTTAGTACGAAATCTTTTGAAATCAAAAAAGACTTTAGGGTCTATTCAACCCCCCCCCCTTTCTAGACCCTTTCGTATGCCACTCTAAAAAGTGGTATCAGAGCGGTTAAAGTTGAAATTTTAAAATTTCCAAGCATAACTGCTTGTTTAGATCCTTTTTCAAATTCTAGTTGCTTTTAAAATTTTTGTTATGGCATTTGCTAAATTTCCCAAACTAACTGAGTCTTTTGACACATGGAAAGTCAAAGCATTTACATATCTCTGTTCATGTGATGATGACATGTGTGATATTATTTCAGATGGGCCAATCAAAATATATAAAGTTATCACAAGAGCGCCTGAAGCCAAAGAAGAAACTCCCGATGGTTACGTTGAGAAACCAAAACAAGAATGGTTTCCAGATGAGCGTCGAAGAGCTAATTTAGACAATGTTGGTCGTAACGCTCTATATACGGCTATTGGTGATAATGACAACTTATTCAACAAGATCAAGTCTTGCAAAACCACTAAAGAAATATGGGATAAGTTGGCTACAATTTGTGGTGGTTCAGCTCAGATCAAAGAAAACAAACTTTCCATTGCCAAGGAAAAGTTTAATGGATTTAAGATGCTACCCAATGAAACTTTAGAGCAAATAGATATAAGATTTACAGCTCTAGTTACAGAACTTACATCGTTGGGAATGGATTTGCAGAATCGAGAAATGGTGGTTAAGATCTTTAGAAGTTTACCAAGTAAATTCTTGATGAAGACAACCGCTATGAGGGAATCAAATATGCTGGATCTCCTAACTCCAGAAGACGCCTTTTCAGAGCTTAAAGCATTTGAGTTCAAGTTGAATTCTTCTAGTGATGTTGTGAGTAGTCCAGTGATTGAATCTGGAGCGCTTATAGCATCAATCAAAGGCAAATCGGGGAATAAAGGAAAGAATCTAGATATCAATGAAAAAGAGGAATTAGCTTTGCTGAATAGATTCAGGAAGTTCTTGAGATATGAAAAGAAAGGAAAAGGTTTTAATAATCAAGGACAAAGTTCATATCAAGCATCTTCTCCGATGCAACAACAGCTTCAAGCTCCTCAATATTCTGTTCCTTCATCCCAAGCGCCTGTTCAGTACCAAGCGTCTACTCAAAATCTCCCAGCTCCAGTGGTCTCAAAACCACACATTGCAAGGTTAACAAATTAACAAAAAATGAAAACTAATCTTTATTACAATTGCAGGAAACCAGGGCACTACCAGGTAAATTGCCCTTATCCAAACGTATCCAAGCCCTCAAGGCAGGATTACTTGGATAGAAACCAATTCAGGAGCAACCTTCGTCAACAAGGATTGCTAGCGGAATCAGAACCAGCATCCGCACCTGAAGATTTAGAATCATCAGAAAAGAGTAGCGATGATGATGAGCCATTAGATGACTCAGCGCTCATATGTCTCATGGCCAGAGATGATGAAGCGTCTCCTGAGGTAATCAATGAATTATCTATTCCTCTTTCTTATGATGAATTACTTGACAAAGTCAAAGAATACTACAATGAATGTCAAGAAGCAGCTAAAATATATCAAAATGATCCCGCTATTATCTCATCACTCACAAGAGATAAACTGATGCTCAAAGCAGAGTTGCGAGTTCAGCAACAGTGCATTGAGAAGAACCAATTGCTTGAGAGTGAAATCATTCAATTAAAAAGCGATCTTGATATAATAGTCAAGAGAGAAGCTGATTTGATCGCTATACTTGCTAAATCAGAGCAGCTCATCTCATCATTATCAAAAGCTTCTAGAAAGTTGGATAATGTGACTGAAGTAACTAGATTATTTGGTGAGAAGACCGGTTTAGGATGCGATAAACTCGGTAAACAACCCAATAAATCTAATGCTACGGCAAACAACAAAGGAAAGGGTGTTATCTTTGTTGAAAAAGGTTCACAATGTCAAACACAAAATAAACCTAGTGACAATGGTAAGAGGCCAACTGAGAAAGTCAAAGCTAACTCAGGCAAGGGTAAGGCTAAGGCAAATGATTCACAAAGACGGGTTTATCCAAACGCTCAAAAGGCTAAAGATAAGACTGACCACTGTGAATCAAGCGCTAAGCGTCCAGCACCAAAAGTGCAACCCAAGGCAGCGCCAAGAAAATACCAGCGTCAATATCCAAGACAGTCAAGATCATATTATCGATACTATAATGATTATGATTATGACTATGATTATGACTACCATTATAATCAAGGATATTATTATTATACACCCATAAAGCACACACAACACATTGTGAAACCCAAAAAGGCCAATATTCCTACAATGAAGACTAGGCAAATATGGGTTCCTAAAGTTCTAATTCAAACTAACAATGTTATTAATGTTAAAGGACCCAAGCAACAATGGGTACGTGAACAGAAATAGGACTTCCCTTTTGATTGCAGGTACTTAGAGCTAGAGCCGATACATCTGTGTGGTACTTCGATAGTGGATCGTCAAGGCACATGATTGGTTCCAAAGATCTTCTGATCAACTATCAAGCCGCCAATGGTCCTCAGGTTGTATTTGGTGACAAATCCAAAGGTAAAACCAAAGGTATAGGTACTGTGCATAGGCGGAACATCATGATAAGTGATGTTTATTATGTTGAGGATCTGAAGCACAATTTATTAAGCATAAATCAATTTTGTGAAAAAGGCTTTGAAGTCATATTCTCAAGTGACTATTGCTATATAAATGACGCTAAGACTAGGTCTACTAAATTGAAAGGAAAAAGAACTAACAACGTATATTTGATAGATTGGGGTTCAACACTCGATAACAACCCAACATGTTTTGTTGCTAAAAATGAATCTAAAATGGGTTGGTTGTGGCAAAGAAAAATGAATCACCTCAACTTCAAGACAATCTCTCATCTTATAAGTCAAAATCTTGTAGAGGGATTACCAAATGGACCATTTCATAAGGATCACCTTTGTGACGCTTGTCAAATGGGTAAACAAGTTAAATCATCGTTCAAGAGAAAACCTCATCTATCTACCTCTAGAATACTTGAACTACTTCACATGGATTTGTTTGGACCTGTTCAAACAATCAGTATAAGTGGTAATAAGTATACTGGTGGTCCCAAGTGGCATATGAAAGGGTCTAGAAGGGGGGGGGGGTTGAATAGACCCTGAAGTCTTTTTAGACTTAAAAAAAATTCGTATCACTTAAATATTTTTGAATGCTTGGAGTACTGAGCGCTTGGGTCAAACGCTTCAGAGTAGTTAACTTAGACTTAGTGATTGCAGCCGTTTACCAAAGTAGGGCAACGCTTAGATCGCTTAATCAGGGTTAGCACAGCGGAAATGATTTTTAGCGTTCTTTTAGATAATTTAATCGCTTTGCAATTTTATTTGTCTTTTTCAGAATAATATAATGTGATGAATATAAGACAATAAAATATAAATGACACAATAATTTGTAAGGTTCACTGGGTGATGTAATCCCAGCTACGTCCTTCTTCTCCTTTTTCACTTGGAGGAATTTACTATGATGATTATCAAAGAATTACACAGAAACTTTTACAAAATAGTAATGGATGAAAATGATCTTGGGCTCCTTGATCACACAGACTTCAGCACCAATGAAGATCGTCTTCTTTAAGCTTCTCTCACTCAGAAATACTGCCTGAAAGGGGTACAATAACTTTTCTCACTCAGATGAAAGGTTGAAGGTTATCTCTAGGGTTTTGTTTGTTTTTGGAAAGATCAAACAACTTGTAATATCTCAAGTGGAATTTGGATTTCTTCTTTAGAAGATGTTTGAGATATTTTGGTGACTGTTTGGAATGTATGTAAAAAGCTTGAAGGTTTTGGCTATGGAGTTTCAAAGCTTTTTCACAGCAAGAGTATATGAATATTTTTCAATAATAGTTTTCTCGCGTGTATTTCTTAGGGCTTTGTTTGGGTGGTATTTATAGACACTTTCTTGATATCTGTCCGTTGGACACATGTAGGAGCGTGTCATTCATGCGGAGAGTGAATATACCCAAGTTCTGACATTCTTGAAAATCTGCTGGGGCCGATTGGACGGGAGCAGTTTTAATCTCTGAAATTCTGACAGTCTGAGTAAAAAGGTGGCTTGTCCACAAGTCATAGTAGCTTATCACATTTAATGCTCTTATCAGGCATTTAATGCATTTGAATTTATTTCCCATTGGAATTAAATGTCCATTGAATGATTGCATTTAAGTCCTTCATGACTTGAAGGTTTATTTCATGTGAATCTTACATCCATCGCTTGAGACAATTTGAGCGCTTGATCCATGTATCCTGAAATAGGTTCCTTTAGCGTTTGACGGACGCTAAGAGACAAATCTTCATCTCTGGTTGAATTCAGACGCTGGTCTTCAACTTCTTCTCTAATAGACTCACCTAGAATTCTACTAGCGATTCAGTTACGAAGACTTAGTCTAAAATCTACAAAGATAAAAAATTACAAGCCTAAACAAAATTACAAACTTTCAAACGCTTAAACAAAGAAAACATAAACTTACATTTTATTTGGGGTCTAACAATGAATCATATCTTGTCATCATCAAAACATCTAACATGAAATTTCCTAACAATTTCCCCCTTTTTGATGATGTCAAGACTTTAACTCTTGTAACTCTTTTATAATTTAAGAGTTACTAAAGAGAAAAGCCCAAAATAATAAGTTAGCGTTCAAAAAGTTAGTAAGGTTAGCTAAAGTTAGATTAGCTTCAACAAGATGTTTCAGCGATAAATCATTCACATATTGAAAGAATAAACATACATGATTTATACTGAAAACAAAAAAGGAAAGCGAGTACAAAAAAAAAACAAAAAAATCATTCACTTTTTCTGTCGCTTTGCTCTTTCTTCGCCTTGGAGAACTTCTAGCGCTAAGTCCATCAGGAGACGATCAATGTCAATGATTGTCGTATGTTGAACTTCATCGTAATCATGCCTACGAAGTCTGGCGCTTTCATTAAGTTCTAACAACCTTTTCGTCCACTCTCTTGGAGAAATTCCAAGTTCATGAATTAAATCGTGATTGATATCTTTTCTTGGATCTTTTGACGGACTCCAATTGATAGGTCGTCTCAGCGGTCCGGCAAAAGGTTGAAATCCCATTCCTTCTAAGAAGTCAACGTCCAATTCCAGAAGGAGATATCTTCCTAGATAATATCTTGGCTTTCTGTTTTTAGTTAACATCTTCTTGATGCTCACTAGTTCTTCCATCATTGATCGCCAATTTTTATTATCAGTCTTTGACATTGCTTTGGACGCTTGATGATTTTCTGTATTTTTCCCCTTCTTGGCATCATCAAAAGAGGTTTTCAACTCAGCGACTTCTCTTCGCAAGAGTTGAACTTCGTCAACTAAGAGAGCAACTTGGTGAGCGATGCTCTGAGCAACGGCATCGGTCGAAATATGTCTGTCAGCATCAGCCGAAGCGCTCTGGGCTAAGTGACGGTTGAATTCGGATGAGAGTTCAGCGATAAGAGGGAACATGCTATTCATGATAGCAATGGTGCTTTTATTTGAAGCGTTGGCAATGTCTCGGCTTCGTGTATCAGACACTATTCGCATATGTCTATCAGCAGTTTCAAAGAGCTTAGAACAGGAACCTTCAATGTTGTGGAGCGAGTTTCGGACTACCTGTCTGAAGTCTCTAGCGTCTGAATCACTTTCAGAATCTGAATCGGAAGAAGAACGCCCTGGGGACGGGAGAAGTCCGTAAGAGCTAGAAACTGCAGCATTGCCTTTAGATTTATCTCTGATAAAGGGCTCGATAGGCCCGTGTGCAATTTCAGAGTGCACTTCTTCAATCGCTTGATCCATGATTGGATCTGCAAAGATTGGGGGCTCGACTACTGGGGCGCTAGAAGAATCTGAAAAGGAAGCCTCAGGATTTTGAGCGACTTCCGCAGTAGGAGCAGAGTTTTCTTCCATTAATTGGAGTTGGGGAGGAGAAGGTTCTCTAATGCCAATGACCCAGAGGGGGCCAAGGGCTTCCATCACATGCCTTGGACTGATCAGGCTGGATTGCGGGATAAAGAATATAGCATCTTCGCGCTCTTCGGTACTTAGTGCCAGTTGCACATCTTCCGATAAAGCAATCCCTGAAGTATAACGATTGAAAAAGTCCAAAATCAACGGCATGAGCGCTTGAGCTGCGTCTTGGTGCACTGGCCTAATCAGCGAGATCATCTTGGCCACTTGAATGTTGGATTCACTAAAGAGCACGGGGTGTAGAGTATATCCTCTGAAATTGTAACACCCGGAAAAGTGATTGAAACTGCTGTCCAGCGCTTGGGCATTTTCAAACACGGCTCTCATAGTTCTGTGGAACTCAGCAAACTCAGCGTGTTCTGTTGAAACATCAACACGAATCTGACTCTGACCGGGAAGAATTGGCCGTTTACTTGACGAAGCGTCTTCGTTTAGGTCAGGAAAGATTCTTTGAACAAAGTCTGCACGAGGATGCAAGACGTAGCGTCCGCCCTGGCTGTATAAGGCGAGTTGCTGGCGAATGTAGCTTTCAATTGGTTGTCTGTATCGTGGCAAAGCGCTAACATTCCCTGCAATAATCTGACACTGTTTAAGCAAAAAGGATGCATATCCTCGGCGTCTGTATTCTATCCCAAACTTGAAAAGAAACGGGTATCTTATAAGTTCTTCTAGGATATAGAAATGCAGAACAAATTCTTCAGCCCATCTGGCTGTATTCATCATCCATCGCTTGATAGCTTTAGCTTGATCTTTTCTAGCGGCAAGAAATTTCTCAAAGCGTTCCATTTCTTCTTCATAATCCTCAGCCCATAATCTGCCTAGATATTCTCAAGCCTCATATTCGATCCACGAGTTGATCGGATTTGGACGCTCAGTAACAATAGGTCATTTTCCTTTCCATAACTTAAGTGGATTAGGAGATAAAGAGTTTTGAGGAGATTTGACGATGGAAGGAAGAGCTGAATATCCTATCTTGTTGAGTTCTGCCTCATCTGGATCTTTGTTCCAATCACCCATGTGGGAATTTTTGAAAACAATCTGGTTTTGGCGCAGAGGATAAAAGGACTCTTCTGAGCGACCAGTGAAATTGATTCGCTTCTGGTCAAATTCTGATCTGTTGAACGCTGGTCGACGAATATACTCAAGGCGTGAATGAAGACGCGCTAAGCTGTACAGACCAAGATTGGCAAAACGCTCGAAGCTTTCAAACTTGTGTGAGTCTGAAAGATCTGGCCGATGGAGAGTCATTTGAAATTGGATTTCCAACTTGGCAAGCGTTTGAGTGTCACGTTCTCTGGCGGCATAATAAAATTCAATATCTGAAGAGTATCCACGAGGGAAGAAATCAATGACACGAGGAGGAGGTCTTGTTGGCGTAGGAACAAAAGAAATTGCTTCTGTTGGGATAGGGCCACTTCTATCGACCGCTCAACGTTTAAAGTTGCTTCACTTGCTGATGAAGTTTCAGCGTCAAGAAGAACTTGTGATGCCTTTATAGCGATATCCACAACAGTTGCCATGTTCACGTCTATTTCAACTGGAATCTCCAAGAGAGGAGGGGCATCAGCGATTGGTACATCTTGAGGTACATCTTGAGCTGATACATGGAAGCGATTGAGAAAAGCAAGCAAAAATTTCTACTGAGTAGAAATTACAAACGAAAGGCTACAACGCTTACCCTGAGGAATATCATCGACGTTTTTAGTCGCTTGATCTATTTCTTGAGCAATTTCCTCAGGCTCCTGGACTTCTTCTTCGGGAGCTAAATCGATAAAAGAAGTTATCGGATCAGCACGAATGGGGATATTTAGTTCTTCATGTGTGTTGAGAACATATTGAATATCTGCTGCATAAGGTGCTGAAAGAGTTTTTATCCTAGCGTTAGAAACTTAGAGACTAACGAGGAAAGGATAAGAAAATTTGCTTAGCAAATACTTACCCTGAACATTTGAACGCTTCTCAGATTGAGTAGCGGCTTGAGGATCTGAGTTGACTTCTGGAACAGCGTCAGAGAAAGAAGCACTAGCTGACTCTCTAAGCGCTGGTTTTGAAGGAGCGCTAGAGAATACTGTGGGAGGAGAAAGAGGAGTACGCCTTCGTGCAAGCGGGACTTCTTCTTCTACGGCTTCTTCTTCCTCGGGAACGTAAAAGATAAACGCTGGAGGAGGAGATGGAGATTTAGGAGAGGGAGAAGGAGAAGAGATCTTTGGTTGCTTTTTGGGATTCGGCTTCTTCTTCTTAAGATCAGGCTTTTGTTTCTTTGCGGGCTTGGATGGTTCAGTGACTTTGAGAATGATCTTTCTCTTAGGTCGCTTGACCACCACTTCTTCTTCTGATGAAGAGGACAATGATGAAGAAGACGCTTGATCTTCATCATCACTGCGAACAACTCCTTTGGCTGGAAGTCGCTCACGCTGTTCTTTAGGAACCGCTGCTCCGCCGGGTTTTCGCGGGTTAAGAAGCTCGCTTATCATTTTCTTTCCATAAAATTTGGTCGCTGGAATCTTTTTGCCAAAAGATTGCGTATATCCGCAAGCGCAAAGAATACGACTTAGCACAATCCCGTAAGGCTTGGGATTAACAGACTTAGCCATCGCTGCTTTGAAGCGATTGAAAACGTAGAGAGACCAGTTAACTTTTAACTTGGTTAGGATGGCTACCATCATCTTGTATTGAATGTTGGTGATTTTGTCGAAAGTTCCTTTTCTGCATTCAATAATCTTTGAACAAATATCAGTGAGGATGACGTATTTGCCCTTCATATCATTCTTCTTGAAGTTTGGCTCATACGCGGTGTTAACGTCGTCTTTCTTGATCAAATCCCAGACTTTGGTAGCATCTCCGAGATTGACCTGTTCTACCTCACTACCATGATTCGGGAAATTTAGTAGTGAAGAAATCAGAGAGGGAGTGAGAACAAATGTCTCTTTAGCAGAAGGGAAGACGCAGGATATGGAATTGCCGTCTTCAGAAATTTCACCATTATTGAAAAAATAGAGAGATTCTTCTTCAAAGTAGTTGTAAGCAGTAGTAAGCATGTCTCTCAAACCAGATTCTTGAACGAGTGGAAAAATCGTTCGAAGAAGGAAGTTCTGGTTATCAAAAAGATAATCCCAGTTAACCAAAAATCCGGCGTTAACCGTCACTGGTTTTTCTTTTCCAGCAGAATGCTTTGGAAGATTTTGAAGCTTTGGGTGCCATTGCTGAAAGATGAGACTTTGAAGAAAAGAAAGAAGATTTTGTCTTTTAGAGAGAAATGACTTTTACAGTAGAGAGATTGGAAGAGATAAAGGTTTTCTGTAAAAGTTTTGAGAGGCATAAATAGAAGATAAAAGTAACTCCTCAATTGGTAGATAAATGACACGTGTACAGAAGTTAATGAGAAAGAAATCTGAACCGTGTACACATAACTTCGGATGTCAAAAAGTGCGGTAAAATAGGATACTATAACAATTTTCGGATCCGCAGTTACTTTTTGAAAACGTTTGAAATAATTTGAAATTTTCAGCGTAAATTACACGCGCCTGATAGTACATTGACACGTACTCAAATTCATGCATTTTATTGAACTGCCTAGGTTGAGATAGGAATCATAACCGTCAGTTTGATTTGATAGGCACGTGTGGGTAGTTAGCAAATCTAGAATTTTGGACTCATCCACACGCTACTTTGTGGCGATGAAAACTATGCATGAAATTTTTGTGAAAGAGAGTTACTTTAGCGTTGAAGTGGAAATTCTTTCAACGCTGAAGATTCTTTTATAAATTAATTTTAATTTGATACATATCAATCGCTTGTTGGATTTTTAAACCTTTCATTTTATAAGCGATCAGATTGTAATGAGCAAAAGTAAACGCTAATGATCGATGCATAAGATTGGTTAAAGTCATTTTGATCATAGTCGCTTACTTAATGAAGTAAGTACAATTTTAAAGTTCCCCCTAAAATTGATAACTCATTTCATTTTTGGAAATGTGGTTTAGACATAATCATAAAGTGGATTCCCCCTAAATTATATGCCTATTAAATATGATGCTTTATGATTTAAGCGTTTAAATCGATCATACCCAGTTCACTTCTTAAAGTGAGAAAGCGTTGTTCATTGAGCGCTTTGGTGAAGATATCTGCCAATTGTTTGTCAATTCCAATGAAATGCATGGAGATATCTTTCTTTTGAACATGGTCACGCAAGAAATGGTATCTAATGTCAATGTGTTTGGTTTTAGAATGAAGGACAGGATTTTGGGTCATAGCTAAAGCGCTTTGGTTATCACAATGGATTGGGGTAGGACCTAGGATTGTTCCATAATCTCTAAGTTGTTGCCTCATCCAAAGGATTTGTGCACAACAGCTTCCAGCAGCTACATATTCTGCCTCAGCGGTAGAAGTCGCTATAGATTGTTGTTTCTTACTATGCCACGAAACTAGTCTATCACCTAGAAATTGACATGTACCACTAGTACTTTTTCTATCTATTTTGCATCCTGCAAAATCTGTGTCTGAATAACCAATTAGTTCAAAAGGAGAGTCCCTTGGATACCACAAGCCCACGTTTTGTGTGCCTTTTAGGTATTTAAGGATTCTCTTGGTAGCATTTAAGTGTGATTCTCTAGGATCAGATTGAAAACGTGCACACATGCATACCGAAAACATAATATCAGGTCTACTAGCGGTAAGATAAAGAAGTGATCCAATAATACCCCTATAGTTAGTGATATCAATTTTCTTCCCACTTTCATCTTTATCTAACTTGAGCGTTTGGCTCATTGGAATTTTGAAGATGATGCATTTTCCATACCAAATTTCTTAATCATATCTCTAGTATACTTAGCTTGGTTTATAAATATTCCATTAGGGAGTTGCTTAACTTGTAATCCTAAGAAGAAAGTTAATTCACCCATCATGCTCATTTCAAATTGTTCTTGCATCATTTTCGAAAATTTCTCACACAATCGCTTATTAGTAGAACCAAATATAATATCATCAACATAGATTTGGACTAAAGAATATCTTCATTATGGGTAATTTTAAATAACGTTGTGTCAACGCTGCCTTTTGAAAAGCCTTTACCTATAAGGAAGATAGAGAGAGTGTCATACCATGCTCTTGGTGCTTGTTTAAGGCCATAGAGTGCCTTATCCAGTTTGTAGACCATACTTTTGCCATGGTTGTTGATGAATCCTGGAGGTTGCTCCACATAGACTTCTTCTTGGAGTTTACCATTCAAGAATGCACTCTTCACGTCCATTTGATATACTGTGAACTTGTTAAATGCGGCAAACGCTAGGAACATTCTAATCGCTTCAAGACGGGCTACTGGGGCATATGTCTCATCAAAGTCAATACCCTCTTCTTGACAATAACCCTGAGCGACTAATCTAGCTTTGTTTCTTATAACAATGCCATCTTCATCCATTTTGTTCCTAAAAACCCATCTAGTTCCAATAACTCCTTGGTGAGTTGGTCTTGGTACTAGCGTCCAAACCTTGCTTCTCTCAAATTGGTTAAGCTCTTCTTGCATTGCTTCTACCCAACTTGAATCACTAAGCGCTTCATCCACTTTCTTTGGTTCCATTTGAGATAGGAAGCTTGCGAACATGGCCTCATTAATTGTAGCGGACCTAGTTCTAACAGGTGCTTCAATATCTCCAATCACTAGATCTGGTGGATGATCTCTAAGCCATTTTCGGTCTGGTTGGAACGAGTTGAGAGACTCTTGATTATCAATCTCTTGATTCTCATTTGTCTCTTGCGTAGTCGCTGCATCATTCATAGTTCCAATTTGCTCTTGATGATCATTCTCTTCATGATCATCAGCAATTCTGACATTATCATTATTGTTAACCTCACGAGTATCCTTAGGAAGAGGTACACGAATCTCATCATCTTCGTCATCACTCTCATCACCAAGATTGATTTGTGACGCTTGTTGGGTGAGATCTTCAATTCCTACATCATCAGGATTAACCTTACTCGGTTCTTGGTTAGCATCATCAAACACAACATGAATGGATTCTTCAACTTTTGACTTGATCTTATTTAGGATGCGAAAGCTCTTTCCATTCTTGGCATAACCTAGAAAGATTCCCTCATCCGTTTTAGGATCAAAAGTCTTAAGGCTGTGGGATCCATTATTATGAATGAAACATTTTGAACCAAAAACATGAAAGTATGAAACGTTAGGTTTACGTCCTTTCCACAACCCATATGGAGTCTTCTCATGTTGCTTGTTGATCATACACCGGTTCTGAGTGTAGCAAGCTGTATTAATGGCTTCGGCCCAAAACCTTTGAGGTAGCTTAGACTCTGCAAGCATCGTCCTAGCGGCTTCCTTAAGCGTTCTGTTCCGTCGCTTGGCAACTCCATTCTGTTGAGGTGTTCTAGGGGCAGAATACTCATGAAGTATTCCATGATCTATACAAAACTTCTCAACAAATTGGTTAGTAAATTCAGTTCCTCTATCGCTTCTAATTCTTGTCACCTTTAAATCTTTTGATGTTTGTAATTGACGAATTAGCGATGTGAGATTGACACTAGTTTCATCTTTGGTCGCTAGGAATTCTACCCATGTATAGCGAGAGAAATCATCAACTATTACTAGCGAGTACTTTTTACCACTAACACTCATGATTTGAATTGGACCAAACAAATCTAGATGCAATAGCTCAAGAACTCTAGAAGTAGATAGGCATGGTTCCTTTTGAAAGATGATTTAACTTGTTTACCCATTTGGCATGCATCACATAAGTGATTTTTCTGAAAGGAACCTTTAGGTAATCCCTCCACAAGATTTCGCGATATTAATTGAGAGATAGCCTTAAAGTTGAGGTGATTCATTTTTCTATGCCATAACCAACCCAATTCATTTTGACTTTTAGCAACAAAGCATGTGGGGTTGTTATCAAAAGTAGAATCCCAATCCACTAAATACACATTGTTTGTTCTTTTTCCTCTTAATTTAGTAGACTTAGTCTTAGCGTCGTTGACATAGCAGAAGTCGCTTGAGAATTTAACATCAAAGCCTTTATCACAAAATTGACTAATGCTTAACAGATTATGCTTAAGACCCTCAACATAATATCCATCACTGATCATGATGTTCCTCCTATGCATGATACCTATACCTTTGGTTTTACCTTTGGAGTTATCACCGAATATAACTTGAGGACCATTGGTAGCTCGATAGTGGACTAAGAGATCTTTTGATCCAGTCATGTGTCTGGATGACCCGCTATCGAAATACCAAACTGAAGTATCGGTGTTGGCTCTAGGTACCTACATTAAGGATAGTTCTAATTCTTCTTAGGTACCCATGTTTTCTTGGGTCCTTCAATGTTAGTAACTTTGGTTTGAATTAAAACTTTAGGAACCCATATTTGCCTAGTCTTCATTGTGGGAATACTGGCCTTCTTGGGTTTCACATCGTGTTGTGTGTGCTTTTTGGGTGTGTAATAATATCCTCGATTATAATAGTAGTCATAATCATAGTCATAGTCATAATCATCATAGTATCGATAATATGACCTTGACCGTCTCAGATATGGACGCTGGTATTTCCTTGGCACTGGCTTGGGTTGCACTTTTGGTGCTTGACGCTTAGCGCTTGATTCACAGTGGTTAGGTTTATCCTTAGCCTTTTGAGCGTTTGGATGAATCTTTCTTTGTGAATCATTTTCCTTTATCTTTCCCTTGCCTGAGTCAGCTTTGGCTTTCTCATTTGGCCTCGTACCGTTGTCGCTTGGTTCATTCAACGTTTGACTTTGTGAACTTTCTTTAACAAAGCGAACACCCATTCCTTCGTTGTTTGTCGTAACATTAGATTTATTTGGTTGTGTTACCGAATTTATTGCATCCTAAACCGGTCTTTTCACCAAATAATCTAGTTACCTCAGTCACATCATCCAAGTTTCTAGAAGCTTTTGATAATGATGAGACGAGCTGCTCTGATTTGGCAAGTCTAGCGATTAGATCAGCTTCTCTTTTGACTATTATATCAAGATCATTTTTTAATTGAATAATTTCACTCTCAAGTGATTGGTTCTTCTCAATGCACTGTTGCTGAACTCGCAACTCTGCTCTGAGTGTCACTTTATCTCTTGTGAGTGATGATATATCGAGATCATTTTGATATATTTTGGTAGCTTCTTAACATTCATTGTAGTATTCTTTGACTTTGTCAAGTAATTCATCATAAGAAAGAGGAATTGATAATTCATTGGTTACCTCTGGTAGCGATTTGTCAGACGCTTCATCATCTCTTGCCATAAGACAAATCAACGCTAAGTCGCTTGTAGGCTCATCCTCACTGCTTTCATCTGATGATTCCAAGTCCTCTTCAGGTGCGGAGAATGGTTCTGATTCCGCTAGCAATCCCTGTTGGCGAAGGTTGCTCCTGAATTGGTTTCTATCCGCATAGTCTTGCCTTGTGGGCTTAGACACATTTGGATAAGGGCAATTTACCTGGTAGTGCCCTGGTTTTCTGCAATTATAACACAAATTAGTTTTCATTTTCTGTTCACTGGATAATCGCTTTGAGACTACTGGCGCTGAGAGATTTTGAGTTAGAGACGGAGGGGCTTGGTATGGAACTGGCGCTACTGGTTGAGGTGCAGAGTACACTGACGCTTGATACTGAGGCGCTGGAGCAGGGAGAGGAGTCTGAAATGACGTTTGTCCGATAGGATTTCTCTTTTCATATCTTAGAAATTTTTTAAATTTCTTGACCAATAAAGCCATTTCCTTTTCTTCATTTGATTCCATGGTTTTAACCTCACTAACCGCTTTACCCTTGCTTTTGGTTGTAGCGATTAAAGCTCCTAATTCAGTCGCTGAAGTCGATGTGTCACTGACTTCACCCAATTCGAACTCAAATGCCTTTAACTCTGAAAAGACATGCTCTGGAGTAAGAGTCTCCAATGTATGTGATTCTCTCATAGCAACAGTCTTAATTAGATATTTGCTTGGAAGGCTTCTGAAAATCTTGTTGACCATTTCCTTGTTGGTCAATTCCTTGTCTAATGACGCTAACTCTGTGACGAGCAAAGTAAACCTTGCGTCCAATTGTTCTATTGTCTCATTGGGCTGCATCTTGAAATGCTCAAATCTTTGCATGGCTATGGAAAGCTTATTCTCCTTCATTTGTGTTGATCCTTCACACACTATAGCCAGCTTATCCCATATTTCTTTGGAAGTCTTACATTGGTTGATCTTGTTGAACAATGCATCGTTGTCTCCTAATGCTGAGTAAAGTGCACTTTGTCCAACATTATCTAGATTTGCTCTTTTTCGATCTTCAGGCGTCCATTCTAACTTAGGTTTCTCGACATAACCATCTGGAGTTGCCTCGGTTGCTCCAGGGGATCGAGTTATAACTTTCATAATCTGAATGGGACCACCTGTAATTACATCACACATTTCACTATCGCATGAGCACAAGTAAGCGAATGCTCTAAGTTTCCAAGAATCATAATTTGACTCTACCAACTTAGGCATTTTGTTGAAAGCCATAATGAGATGTTTCTAAAGAGAAAAATTAAAGCGACTAAGTAAAAAAATGGATCTGAACAAGCAGTTATGCTCGGAAACGCTTAGGTTTCTAATTCAACCGCTCTGATACCACTTGGTGGTCCCAAGTGGCATACGAAAGGGTCTAGAAGGAGGGGTGTTGAATAGATCCTGAAGTCTTTTTAGACTTCAAAAATTTCGTATCACTTAAATATTTTGAACGCTTGGAGTCTGAGCGCTTGGGTCAAACGCTTCAGATAGAGTTAATTTAGACTTAGTGATTTTAGCTGTTTACCAAAGTAGGGCAACGCTTAGATCGCTTAATCAGGGTTAGCACGGCGGAAATGAGTTTTTAGCGTTCTATTGATTAATCTTAATCGCTAAGTGCTTAGAGTTGTTCTTTTCAATAAAATGAATGATGCAATGAAATAGTGCTAAGACAATAAAGTAAAAGACACAATCTTTGTAAGGTTCATTGAGTGATGTAATCCCAGCTACGTCCTTCTTCTCCTTTTTCACTTGGAGGAATTCACTATGATGATAATCAAAGAATTCACACAGAATCTTCTACACAATAGTAAAAGGTGAAAATGATCTTGGGCTCCTTGATCACACAGACTTCAGCACCAATGAAGATCGTCTTCTTCAAGCTTCTCTCACTCAGAAATACTTCCTAAAAGGGTACAACAACTTTTCTCACTCAGATGAAAGGTTGAAGGTTATCTCTAGGGTTTTTGTTTGTTTTTGGAAAGATCAAACAACTTGTAATATCTCAAGTGGAATTTAGATTTCTTCTTTAGAAGATGTTTGAGATATTTTGGTGACTGTTTGGAATGTATGTAAAAAGCTTGAAGGTTTTGGCTATGGAGTTTCAAAGCTTTTTCACAGCAAGAGTATATGAATATTTTTCAATAATAATTTTCTCGCGTGTATGTGTTTTTTTAGGTTTTGTTTGGGTGGCATTTATAGGCACTTTCTTGAGATCTGTCCGTTGGACACATGTAGGAGCGTGTCATTCACGCGGAGAGTGAATATACCCAAGTTCTGACATTCCTGAAAATCTGCTGGGGCCGATTGGACGGGAGCAGTTTTAATCTCTGAAATTCTGACAGTCTGAGTCAAAAAGGTGGCTTGTCCACAAGTCATAGTAGCTTATCACATTTAATGCTCTTATCAGGCCTTTAATGCATTTGAATTTATTTCCCGTTGGAGATAAATGTCCGTTGAATGATTTCATTTAAGTCCTTCATGACTTGAGGATTTATTCCAGGTGAATCTTACATCCATCGCTTGAGACAATTTGAGCGCTTGATCCATGTATCCTGAAATAGGTTCCTTTAGCGTTTGACGGACGCTAAGAGACAAATCTTCATCTCTGGTTGACTTCAGACGCTGGTCTTCAACTTCTTCTCTAACAGACTCACCTAGAATTCTACTAGCGATTCAGTTACTAAGACTTAGTCTAAAATCTACAAAGATAAAAATTACAAGCCTAAATAAAATTACAAACTTTCAAACGCTTAAACAATGAAAACATAAACTTACATTTTATTTGGGGTCTAACAATGAATCCTATCTTGTCATCATCAAAATATCTAACATAGAATTTCCTAACACTCCCACTAACCTTCTTGTAAGAACAAGGTTCATCTTCATTTTTGACAAAGCCAAATCCCTTGATAGCTTCGTCAAAGCGTAGATTCCAACTCCTAGAGGCTTGCTTAAGTCCATAAATGGATCTCATAAATTTGCACATCTTATGGATATCAGACCCAGATGCAAAACCTTTAGGGTGCTCCATATAGATATCTTCCTCGAAGAATCCATTTAGAAAAGTCATCTTTACATCCATCTTCCATATCTCATAGTCTAAGTGTGCAACTATTGCGAGTAGAATACAGATAGACTTGATCATTGCCACATTTGAAAAGGTCTCTTGATAGTCAATTCCTTCCTTTTGACTATAACCTTTTGCTACAAGCCTTGCCTTGTATGTGTCAATGTTTCCATCTGGGCCTATCTTCCTCATGTAGATCCACTTGCACCCTATAGGTGCAATGCCTTCAGGACAATCTACTAGAGTCCAGACCTGGTTGCAATGCCACTTTGCAGAGTCGCTGTCCATTATTGCTTGATCATAAGTAGAAGGGTTGTCCCCTTGGACTCCCACTGCTATAGTGTGGACACCCAGTTCCTCTTATAGCAGATACCCATAGTACCTATCAGGCTGATGTCGTACTCTTCCAGATCTTCGCAACGTTGGTTGTGTTTCTTCAGGTTCAGTGTGTGTTTCTTGAACAGTCGTCTCCCTAGGTATTTCATCTTGCTCATTAAGAGCAATTTTCCTACCTGCACCATCTTCTAGAATGAATTCATCTTCCAGAAAGTGCGTTTGCAATGCAACAATGATCCTTTGATCATCTTGCATGTAGAAAAGGTATCCCATGGAATCCTCGTGAAAACTGACAAAACGTCCTTTAAGGGACCTAGCTTCCAATTTCTCAGCCTTTGTCTTCTTGATGTAGGCAAGGCATCCCCCAAACCCCAATGTACTTAAGGTTTGGTTTCCTATTTCTCCATATCTCATATGGTGTCTTAGGAACGGACTTGGAAGGACATCTATTCAAGATATGAACAGTTGTAAGGAATGCATATCCCTACAAAGAGATGGGTAAGTCAGTGTAGCTGAGCATAGATCGAACCATATCCAATAGTGTTCGATTCCTACGTTCTGCTACCCCATTCAACTGTGGAGTTGCTGGTGGTGTGAGTTGCAATATTATCCCATGTTCCTTTAGGCACTCATCAAAATCATCACTCATATATTCACCTCTACGATCCGATAGTAGTGCTTTTACATGATGACCAGTTTGTTTTTCCACTAAGTCCTTGAGCTCTTTGAACTCGTCAAAGGATTCAGACTTATACTTCATTAAATACACTAGACCATACCTTGAATGGTCAACAGTGAAAGTAATGAAATAGTGGAAACCTCGATGAGCCATTTCTCCAAATGGTCAGTAAACGTCGTTGTGCACAAGTCCTAATACTTCAGTGGCTCTTTCAAAAGTTCCAGTGAATGGTGATCTATTCATTTTGCCTTTAAGGCAAGATTCACAAGTTGGATAGGGATCCAATCCCAATGGGTCGATTAACCAATCTTTCTCCATCTTGTGTATCATTTTCTCACCGACATGACCTAGTCTTAGATGCCACTTTAAGCTTAGGTTAGTACCTTGCCTTCCACGCTTCTTTGAGATAATATTCGCAACACACTCATTTTGCATGTTTAAGTAATAGAGGCCATTAACTAAAGTAGCAGTGCCAACAATATTATTATGAAATAAAATGTTGTAAGTACTGTCAATGAAATTAAAAACATAATCGTTCCTAACCAAAACAACAATTGAAATAATGTTTTTAAGCCCGTTGGGCAAAATCAAAATATCCTCTAAATTTAAAACATGTCCAGATGATAACATAAAAAAGTTGATCCAATGTGAGAAGCCGCGACACTCTGCCTGCTGCCAACACTGATCAGTACCTCCCCATGCTCCAGCTTCCTACTTTCCTGCAGATCCTAATTCATTACACAAACAAGAGCACTATCTCCAGAATCAAGTATCCACGAAGTGGAAAATACAGTCATAGAACAATTAGTTTCTAAAACAAAAAGTTTCATACCTGGTGAACCTTTGCCAAAGTTTGGACACTCCCTCCTCCAGTGGCCTAGCTCACAGCAGTGAAGGCACTTATCTATTTCCTTTGGTCCTTTGCTCCTCATCACTTTATGAGCTTTGTCCTTTCCTTTATCTATCTTAACCTGTGGACCCGGAGGGCCAGTAGCTTTCTTAGTCTTCTTCTTCTTACTTTTGAGCTTAGAAGTGATGACAAGGCGGCCTCTTTCCCCTTTGGCTTCATTTGAGATTGAGCAGTATTCAGCTTGTTCATCAACCCAGCCAAATTGCACTCTATCTCATTGCAGTTGAAATTCATCATGAATTGGGAAAAGGAGTCTGGAAGTGACTGCAAGGTAAGGTCAGTTTGAAGTTGTGGGTCCTTGTTGAAATCGAGGGCCTCTAACCTCTCTATTTTCAAAACCAATTTTAGTACATGGTCCCCAACCTTTTCTCCTTCCTTCATCTTGGCTCCAAAGAGGTCTTTCGATATTTCAAACCGAGTAATGCGACTGTGCTCACCATAGAGCTCCATCAGATGTGCTAAAATAGCCCTCGCCGAGACGATTTTATCATGGGGCCCCTGCAACTCATTTGTTATTGAGGCTAGCATGTAACCACAAACCCAGACGTCGTCTTTGACCCATTTTTCATGAGTCGCAACTTCCTCCTCATTAGCACATGTCCTTACGGGCGCGGCTGGGATATCAGCATCCAATATATACCCAGTGACTCCATATTGAGGACTATCCTCAAGTTTCGGAGCCAGTCCACATAGTTAGTGTTAGGAATTCTTGGGTAAAAACACAGTGGAATGAAAAAAATTCTGATTCCTAATCTCGGATCACTTTAACGAATTAATGATTTTGATAGTTTTCTAAAAACTAAAACAAAATTGTTTACCTTTTCAATTTCGTATATTCCTTCGCATAACGCAACTCCCCAAGCTCTTGTCTCTAAAGATGCACACGAAACGAACCTTCAAAAGTTCTTCCAATGCTTCCTCGTTTTGTGCAGTGGACGGCTAGGGCAAGCAATTGGAGGAGGGAATTCTTTTTCTCTTGTGTTATGTAATTAGGTTAAAAACCCTTGTTGTTACGACTTGTTAAGTATTGGAGTTACCTTATAAATTCTCTTACTTAGTAAACAAGTCCAGGAGTCTTCCAACTCCTCATGGTGGCTGCCCTCCTAGGGCTCCTTAAGGACGTGGGTGGGCTTCGTTAGCCCATTCAACTTTTTAGCCCACCTATATAACATGTATTTAATTTAAATCCCATTTAAATTCTAATACACATTAAATAATCAATTATTTCATAAGTAATTAATCTTTAATTAAATAATTTAATTTAATCTTATTAAATTAAATATTTAATTCATTGATTTAACCAATAAATCAATGCGTCCATTTAATCACATCTTTGTAAAAGATTAACACAAAAGACATCCCGTTCGTTTCTTATAGTGCGACTCTTTAGGTTCGTCTCAATTTGCAATGAGAGGAAATACCAAAGGATGTGAGTGTCACCTAGCCAGTCCCGTGGACTCAAATCGTAACCCAATTGATTACGAAATGAACAAATCATTTACGAACCTCTGGACCACAAATACTATATGAGTATAAGCCCTTCACTTTGTATCCCGATCAAGTGAGAGTCATGGTTTCTGTCAAACTCACTAAACTTGATACTGTGCTTGTAATCGTATCATGATGAAATTACCAAACTACCCTTCATGTCCCATATGAGTTAGTTTCATTGCTTTGACAAAGACTTATAATCTCATATGCATATAATTGAACATGATACTTTCCTGTTTACTATCGAGATAGTGAATCCTATCTTGGCGATCACTGAACAACTGCTACTTGAATCATTGAGATTGCACTTTGAGGTCGGCCCCACCAAAGAGTGAATTGGGCCTAACTACTCTCGTAACAGATTCAACAGGACAAACACATTGCTCATGAACCCTCAGGTCTAAGGCCCATGCATACTATCATAGTCAGTAATACAATCATTGACAGTCACAGAGTAAATACTGATGTGATCGGATTAATGTGAGCCGTGTTTGAATATATCAATTCCATTGATATATCTATGACACGTGTCTCACTATCCCATAGTGTTCGACTGGCACTCCTTGTCAGAACATGTGTCATAAAAGTCGAATCTTAATGCCCAATTAAGATTCCTCGACTTGCGAACCCTCTTTTTAGTGATCAGGAATAAGACTCTCCCCGTGCCACATCTTTATTTCATAAAGGGCGAAGAGTCAACCTAGATACACAAGGACTGTTTGTTCAATATTTATTTGATGCCATAAAGATTTACATGAACTGAATAATAATTGCCTTTTATTAATTATCACTTTGTACAACATAATATAATACCCTATACAATCTATTTGTCCTCATTGGCTAGGGCATATACCTAACAATCTCCCACTTCCACTCAATGCCAATCGCTATGGTATCTTATACCCATCTTCTCAAGATGTTTTTCTAGCACCGCTTGCTCCAATGGCTTAGCGAATGGGTCAACTACGTTTTCCGCTGAGGTTATTTTTTGCACGGTGATGTTGCCTCTTCTAACGATTTCTCAAATTATATGATATCTCCTCTCTATGTGTTTGGATTTGTTGTGAGACCTTGGTTCCCTAGCTTGCTCAATGGCTCCATTGTTGTCACACCATAGTGGCAACGAAAGCTCCACACTAGGAACAACTTGAAGTTCAGCCATGAACTTCTTAATCTAAACAACTTCCTTGGCTGCCTCCGAGGTCACCACATATTCAACTTTAGTAGTCAAATCAGCAGTTGTGTTTTGCTTGGAAGTTTTCCAAGACACTGCTCCACCGTTTATAATGAATACGAACTCAGAAGTGGATTTTCGGTCATCGATATCTGATTGGAAGTCAGAATCCATATAACCGTCCACTTTCAATTCTTCTTTGCCGCACACCACAATCATATCTTTAGTTCTTTTCAAGTACTTCAAGATAGATTTTACGTCAATCCAATGTTCTTTGCCCGGGTTAGCTTAAAATCTACTCACCACGCTCACAAAGTAGGCAAGATCTGATCTCGTGCATAACATCGCGTACATGAGACTTCCTATTACCGATGCATAGGGAACCACACTCATCTCCTTTTGATCTTCCTCACTTTGAGGACTCATCTTTTTGAAGAGATGAATTTCGTGTCTCATAGGCAACAGACCTCTCTTAGAGTTTTCCATCCCAAACCTTTTGAGGACTTTCTCTAAGTAGAGGGCTTGAGAGAGTCCTATCATCTTATTCGATCTATCCCTGTAGATTCGAATTCCCAGGATGTAGGTAGCTTCTCCCAAGTCTTTCATGGAGAATTTGCTTGAAAGCCATGTCTTTACAGAAGTTAGCAATCCTTCATCATTTCCTATAAGTAGAATGTCATCTACATATAGCACCAGGAATATGATCTTGCTCCCATTGACCTTTTTATAGACACATGGTTCATCCTCGTTTTTGATGAAGTCGTAGCCCCGCACTTCTTTATCAAAACGAAGGTTCCAACTGCGAGAGGCCTGCTCAAGTCCATAAATGGACCTGTTCAACTTGCAGACCTTATGAGAATCAGCACTAGATATGAAACCCTTGGGTTGTTCCATATAGATCTCCTTCTCGAGGAATCCGTTCAAGAATGCGGTGTTCACATTCATTTTCCAGATTTCATAATATAGGTATACAACTATTGAAAGTAGAATTCTGATGGATTTGATCATAGCTATTGGTGAAAAGGTTTCCTCATAATCAATGCCCTCCTTTTGACTATACTCTTCCGCCACTAGCCTGGCCTTATAAGTATCGACCTTACCATTGTTAGGTGTATGCCCTCAATGCCTATGAGGAATTAGATTGTGTAGGGCTTAGATAGTTATTTGTACAAAACGTTTGATATTTCTATTTATAGAATAAAGGTTTTGATGTTGTTCATATAAATCTAATGGCATTTAAATGTATTGAGCAAATTTGTTCAAGAGATTTCAAGATAGACTTTCCACTTCTTATAGACAAGAGGAGGCACTGGAACAGTCCAGTACTTAATCTCTAAAATTGGAAGTTCGTGAGTTAACGAATATAAATTGGGCATTAATATTCAACTCATATGACACCTTCTTTGACAAGGAAGTGCCAATCGTACACTGATTAGATAGGGGGAGTTGGTTTCATGAATATGAATAATGGAATTAACATATTTGAACTCGACTGGCATTAATCCGATCACATGGGTATTTAATCTTTGACAGTCAATGATCGGAATTAAGATTGCGATAGTAAGTGTGAACTTTAGACTTGAGGAGTTATTTATAACATGCTTGTAGTATTGGATATGCTATCATAGTAGTTAGACTCGTATCACCTAATAGGTGGGGTCGACCTCGAAGTATGATCCAATAGTACATTCGATGTTATAAGATAACTTGCCAAAACAGGATTCACCGTCTCGACAGTAAACGAGTATGTGACCTACACAATCGTAAGTAATTGAAATTTTAAGTCTTTGGCCAAAGCATATAAACTATCCCGTGATAGTCACTGAGGGTAGTTTGGTAATTTCACATTATTATGATTCTTAGTATAGTATCAAGTTCTATGAGTTTGACTAAACCATGACTCTTACTTAATTGGGTCACGTCGATGAAGAGTTTAAACACATATGGTATTCGTAGTCAAGGTTTGTGATGACATGATCATCTCGTTTTCAATTGGGTTACGATTTGGTTCCATAGTGTTGGCTAAGTGACAACCTTATCCTTTGGAATCCTCTCATTGCCAATTGAATCGAGCCTAGAGAGTCACACTATGTGAAGAAAAGGAATATTTTCTTAAGCTAAGGATATTTTGGTAAAATCACATTTGATGTGAATTGTTTGACAAAATAGATTACATGATTTAATTAAAGATATTTAGTTGGATTAAATAAATTAATTAAATCATATTAATTCATAAGTTAAATTAATTGAAAATTAATTAATAAGTTGAATTATGTTAATTGGATTAATGTAATTAATTAATTAGCAATTTGATTGGACTTGGATTTAATTAATTACAGATGGGCTAAGTGAAAAACAAAGCCCGAAGCCCATCTGAAATAGGCCAAATCGGTCGCCCCTCACTGAGTAACCCTGGGGGTATCTTTTACTTAGTATAAGTATTCAGCCAGTGTTAGAACTCCAGACAGACAAGTCATTATTTTAGAATCCGACACTGAGCCAAAATAAACCTAGAGCATTAGGAAAGAAAAATCCCACCCACTCCATCCATCTAGCCGCTTGCAAAAGTTGTCAAGGAGGAGATTGAGCCTTTCTTGGAGAATTTTTCTTCCGCGTGATTATCTAGTGGCAGGAGTCTGGCGTTGCAGCTGATAATTCAAGAATCAATAGAGGAAAAAGGTAATTTGATTACTCTTGACAATTTTCGTTAATTGATCTATATGCTAATATCATGAATATCCCCGAATCGAATTCTCGGGTGTGATTCGGGTTAAAATTTTCATCCGCTAGACCGAATCACAACAGTGGTATCAGAGCCAAAATTCGGGAATATCATGATATTTGTTGTATGTTTATGTGTTTTAATTGTTATAATATCATAAACATGTATTTACGTATTGTATGTAAATTCGGGTAATTTATATTATGCATGCTTATCTGTAAAAATTAATTTTTCATTAGTTGAATTGGATTTGCAGGGCAAAATAAAAAATTGAATTGGATTTATGATTTTAATAAAAAAAATGGATTTTTGAAAAATCGTGCCATCGCCAGAGCGGCAGCAGGCGATGGTGCAACCGTGACTGACGCTGCTGCTGTTGCAGTAGAGGGCGGCGGCAGTAGGTGTTGGGCTTTAGCCCAACACATTAGGGTTGTGGTGGGCTAAAGCCTAACACCCATATGCATAGCGCTGGGCTTGGCGCAGCGCATACATAAGCACTGGGCCGAGCCCAGCGCATGATCAAGCCCATCGCAGGTTAACGTTTTTTGTTACTGGGCTTGGCCCAGCGCAATTAATTAATAATGTCGGGCCAAGCCCGACTGTTGTTTAATTAAATTGGTATTTTTGTATTGGGCCTAATATAATTAATTGTAGGGCTTTGCCCAAATGATTTAAATAGGAATTGACCAATTATCAATTAATTAATTAATTATATGGGTTCAATCCAAATTGAAAAACTTAACCTAAATATTTATCAAATATACAATCCTAAATGAATTTCGTTTCAACTTCTAAATTGGATTTAGTGTATAAATTTTAATTGGATTTAACTTTATCAAAAACCCTAAATTGGATTTAGAAAATTTAAATTAGATTTAATTTTATTCTAAATTAGATTTAGTTACTTTATTTAAATTGGATTTAAACTTGAAAAAACTCAATTGAACTTAGAATTGTTCAAAGTCTTAAATTGGATTTAAAAACTCTTTTTCAAAGATGATATATATTAACTTGGATTTATTAAATTAGATTTAAATATCTCTTTCCTTTTACATGATATTGCTATGTGTTTAGATTAAATTACCCATTGGACTTTATTTGATGATAGTCAATCTTTAATTAGATTAAAGTATTCAAAATAAATTGAATTTATTTTGATGATATTAAATTGGATTTAATTGAAGAATAAATTGGATTTAATCAAGAGATTGAATTGGATTCAATCATAGATTAAATTAGATTTAATCTTAGACTAAATTAGATTTAATCACACATTAAATTAGATTTAAAGGATAAATTCACATATGTGTTTTAAATTGTTTATATGCTCCTTACATATGTGATGGTGACACCATGTATGGACTTGGGGTTTTATTTAAGCTGTCTTACCTGGGTTGTATTGGGCCGATTTTGAGCCCCCCAGTTTGTATCTTCAATTCATAGAATTTTGTATAGGTTATTTCTATGTAATTGTTTTAGAGATAGGCCCAAATGGCGGTTCATGGTGGCACATGAAGTCTTGGAGATTCAAGAAGATTAGATCTTTGTATAGGGCCCAACCCTTGTAATAGATAGGACCCCTCCCAGATCACTCATTGGCTTGAGTTGATCTAGATAGTCCATACATGTGTGTGTTGTTAGAATTGCTAGGCTTATTCTTATGCACTTTCTATTATTGCGTGATAAAGAAATTAATGTGTAAAGTGAGACCAACTTAATAACATTATCGAATGTCATAATTCTCCCACATTAAAATACTGAGTAAGTAAAGGGGCATTGGATGTCCTAGCTCTACATCAAACTTTAGAAGATGGGTTCATTTCTGGTGAGTGGCATTTTCCCGGAATAAGGGGGTCATGCATCAAAACATGGTACTCTATCTTCTCTAGTGCATTTGATGCCTTCATGTCGAAACAAATTTCGCCCCATATATCGTTGAAGGTTGCAAGACGGGATTAAATTCTTAGGCTTAAAGGAGTTGATGGAATAAATGACTCAGATGCATCGCCACCTATATATCGAGAAAGTTTGCGATTCAGTGATCCATGAGCTAAAGGATATTGAATCATCGATTGAACTGATTGATGTTTGACATCACCTCAATGATCTAACGAGCCATATATCGTTCAAGGCTGCAACTTTGGTGGTCCTAAGTGGCATAGAAAAGGGTCTAGAAGGGGGGGGGGGTGATAAGAGTCGTTTTTACGTGTTTTTAAGCCCTTACGTTTATGTTTTAGATTCATTTATCAGTTTATTTATGCCACATATGCGTATAATCTATGTGCTTATTGAGTAAACGTGGAAAATCACTGCAATTGACGTAAAGTGCACAAAAACACAGTATTTCAGTGTATTTTGAAATCGAATTTGAGGAAGTTTTCTTCTACAAAGTTGTACATATCTGTCTTGGCTTCACGTGGCAACTTGAATCATCCAAATCCGAGGTCCGTGGAGAAAGTTACGAAGAAAATACAATTACTGCGCTGAAAACCAAGAAAACGGTTCAGACTCTGCATCAGGCGCCTAGGCGCCACCTCACCCGCGCCTAGGCGCCAGCCAACTTATTCCCCAAGCCATTTAGTCCACCTGGACCGCGCCTAGGCGCCATTTAGGTCACGCCTGGGCGCCGATACAGCGGTTTTGAAGGTATAAAGGCCAAAAATGAAAGAAAAGAAAGGGGGTCTCGGTTTTTAGGCCCTTTTGGGGCTAAAAATAGCCATCTAAATCATATTTTGGAGGACAAGAAGGAGGAAGGGCAAGGAATTGAAGCTTCCAACTTGATTTCATCATCAACCAAGTGTATTAGGGAGTTTTCCATTGCTTTCATTATATATTTGTCAATGAATAAATACATGTTTGCTTTAGATTTTTTTGTACCATTGTTTATGAACTAGATCTATAAGACTAAGGCCATGTGAAGGCCTATTTGTGAAGTATCTATATAATATTTGTTTGTTTGAATCAATTCATGTGTTGCTATGTGTTGTGAATTTGTATTTGTTCTACGTACATGTGTTTGATCACCATGTGTTCGATAAATTGCCTAGGTGAATATTTCGAAAGAAATTTGATCTAGGGTGCATGAAATTCACACCATAACCCGCAACCAATGAGGAATTGCCCTAGACATAGGTAAAGATTCCCGGGTGAAGTCGTTCGATTTATATCGAGGAAGCTCTAGTTTGTTAATGCATGCTTAGTGGTTAGATTTTCGGGTAGAAATACTTAGGAAACCATCACTTAAGTATAGGAGTCTATCACGGGACATCGGTTATTCTTTACTTTAGGAGCTTTCACCATAGGAACATAAGTCTAATGATTCAATAAGATTCTTAATAAGGATATGGATCAAATTGAGCCTCTCATGCGCCTTAGTCACTCTTCATATTTGAGTTTCAATCGTTCGCTCATCTTTGTTCTTGTTCTTTGCACTTTTATTTGAATTTACTCTTACTTTAATTGTTTACTTCATTACGAATCTTAAACTAAAATTCAAGTCTCCGTGGTTCGACAACCCGGACTTTTTGTCCATTTATTACTACACATGACTAGTGCACTTGCTACCAAGCACGTTAGCTTTTAGCGTGTCAAGTTTTTGGCGCCGTTGCCGGGGACTTGTTTATTTTAGTTTTTGATTTTAGTGCAAGTTTTTTCTTTCTTTTTTTTTTAGTATTTATTTTATTTCTGTTTCGTATTTCAGGACTAGCTAGCAATGACTGGTAACTTTCCAGATATTAACCTTCCGAAAAATAGAGAGTGGTTGCAAAATATCATACAGGCTATGCAACCACCAGTGCCTCTTGCATCCATTCGTAGTAGTCAACCACGACGAGTTCACCCTATACAAAGACCTGTGATTATTCCGGACTTCACCACACCAAATATCCAAGTTCCGCCTCACCTACTCACCATGGTTCAGAACAATCCATTTTATGGGGATCCAAGCGAATCACCATATGATCACTTGGAAAATTTTGACAACATCCTCTCAACCATACAACTCCATCCAAGAGATCTGGACTCTCTTCGCTTTTGATTCTTCCATTTTTCTCTCAAGGATAAGGGAACCACTTGGTATAAGTCTCTTCTCCCACAATCCATCACGACTTGGGAAAAGCTTACGGATTTATTTTTGGATAAATTCTTTCCACCATCAAAGGTAAATGAGCTCCGAAGTGAAATATGGGGATTTAAGCAGAAAACAAATGAGTCATTGGCAAATGCATGGGTAAGGTACATGTTTATGCTTAGAAAATGCCCATCACATAATTACTCTCTATGCGATCTTGTGCAATATTTTTATGATGGGGTTCGATCGAGGGTTAGGCATCGACTCAATGCTGGAGCCGGTGGTGATTTATTGGGATTAGATGATCGGACTGCATGGAGAACACTTAAGCAATTGGCACAAGAGGATGAGTGGTACCCTGAGGATGATGTTGAAGAAATTTCCCCCAAAAAGGTTACGAGTGTTAAAGTGGTTGAGGAAATTGGCAATTTTGAGGAAAACCCGAAGGGGCAAGGAAATTATCAACAAGACCAAGTGAGAATTCCTACTCCAGAGGAACAATTTGATAACACCATTGGAGAGCTCCGCCTTACGATGAAGGATGTATGGCGGGAAATGAAGGAGATGAGTCATCAACTCAAGCAACTATCG
This sequence comes from Buddleja alternifolia, assembly GCA_019426215.1. Lineage (NCBI taxonomy): Eukaryota > Viridiplantae > Streptophyta > Magnoliopsida > Lamiales > Scrophulariaceae > Buddleja > Buddleja alternifolia. Next base: position 24,069 of record WHWC01000039.1, on the reverse strand, counting down.
AACGACATGTCTGAGAAAGCACTGAGGGCACTGGCGTGTGACACTGAAGAGAATTTGAAGGAGGAATACAACATCGTGATGTTGATTGAAGGAAAGTTGGAAAATTTGAAAGATTATCCTCTGCACAGCACTTTCGAAAATGCAGGCCATGACGTTCAAACATCCGTGGCAGACCCCTCCATCAATGAGCATTCGACTCCTATCCATTCTGAGGCTGTTGCCATTCCTTTGCCTTCCTCCCTAGCTATAGGTAAGTCGGTACTTGATGCCGCCGATGGTAAGTTGTCAATGAATATAAAAGATGATATGGTTAATTTTAATAACTATGAGGTTTTTGAGCATCCACTTGATTTGGATTTGAATTTACACATTGATGCTTTTGATCCTTTTAGTGTTGAGCACTTTCAGGAAAAACGAGCCAATAATCTTCTACATCCATACATCATGGAGTTGAAATATGTCGAGATAATTGGTGAAGAAAAACGAGATATTATCTCTAGCTTGGAGAAAAGTTCACACTATCACCCGAAGCATGAGGAAGATATGGTAATTGAAGTGTTGAGGGATAATGGAAAAACTCGTGAGTGGATGATTTCTTGGTCTCAACATAGGGTATTTTTCACAAAGAATCGGCAAATCTTCTTTCCAAATGACCAAAGAGTGAACCGAAACATGAGAATGGATTGGAGAACAAATAAGGCATTCATACGGAACCCTCCTTAAGCCGGCCCGATAAAGTCAAGCTAATGACTTTAAACAAGTGCTTCTTGGGAGGCAACCCAAGTTTGTAAGTTTTCTTTTCTTTTTGCTTTCGTTTTTGTCATGTTTAGTTCGTTTCTTTATGTTATGTTCAAGCATGCACTTTTGGCATGCTTCTCTTTGAGTCTTGATGGTTTGTATTGTGAGTACATAACATGTAGTAGCCGAGTTTTGCATTGGAGATCTTTCGTTGTGGATTTGAGCTTGGAGTGGATCTCACGTGATTTAAGGGTTGCTTTTTAGCACCCTTGTTGTAAGTACTCTCGTTTACCCCCTTTTGAGTGTGTATGATTGAGTCAACATTGAGGGCAATATTGAGTTTACGTTTGGGGGGGTGGCATAAATAGCGCTTATTAATCTTATGTGTCATCTGATCTTGTTTGTAGCTCAAGTTTGGGGGAATCGTTGCTATTGCATGTGTTTTGTACTAATTTTTGTGAAAATTCAAGCATAACAAATTTTTGGATAGAATTTTAACCCTTCACTCGATGCATTGAGAATGGTTAATTTGAATCAATGACATGTTTTCTCTATCAATTTGAACTTTTATTACTATACACATCGTTTCCTTGCTTGTGGGACCCTAAACGTGACTAGATTGTCCTTAAGATGATTCACATATGCACATAAGTCGAGGGTAGAGGAGTCGAGTGGACAACCATTTTGAAACATTTAAAGGCTTGATCCCGGAAATATCAACTTAGATTTTTCACATGTGTTATGAGATGAGAATGTTAAATTTGTATGCTTAACAATAATAAAAGAGGTTGAACATTGGTATGACTGCAAAAGTCAGGCTTAATAGATACTGGGGGCGAAGAGCACCATGCCTAGAATACTGTACTATTATGCTAATTTGAGCTAAGCCCAAGCCAATGCAAGTGTAAAGGGAATAAGGACCTAGTTTTGTTTTGTGGCCTTTGACACTCGAGTGATTAAGCCCTTAGGAGTGTCTCTACACTTAATACCCTAAGGCCGTCCGGTTTGGGAGTTATTGGCCTAAAGCTCGTTACAAGGGTGTCATAGAAAGCCTAAGAGAACCGAACATTGCACATGGTCTAACCTCTAATGTTTTGAGTTGAAAGTTGCATAAGTTAAAGCCTAAAGTGGATAAAGTGATGAATTTTAATTAGCTATGAAGTTCTCTTCAATTCTCATGCCTTGTGACTAATCGAAAGTTGATAGATATAGGATTAATGCTTGAAAAGTGGTAAGAATGTCACTCGACTATAATACCTTAGATTTATCATCACTACACCCTTAGGATGGTTTTTTCGAGGTTAAGGCGTAACATGAGCAAGTATGTGACGTGTATATATATGTAATTCTGAGCTTAAACGGATGAATTCATGCCATTGGTTTATTATTAATCATATTGATTTGCTTTGATTGATTGTGGTTGAAATTCCTTCAATTTTGTGGGTATATCGTATGCAAACCCTCACGAGACTATAACTCGTCCTTTGAGGTAACTCAAGGGTTCAAAGGCTTGTTGCATCCGCTAAATGCAACCGTGTACTCCACGAAAGTGAGTTAGTTAGTAGTTTTCTTTTCGTTTCTCCCTTGTTTGATGATGTTTCCATATCTTAGAATTCTTATTGCTCGAGGTCGAGCAATTGATAAGTGTGGGGGGGTTGATAAGAGTCGTTTTTACGTGTTTTTAAGCCCTTACGTTTATGTTTTAGATTCATTTATCAGTTTATTTATGCCACATATGCGTATAATCTATGTGCTTATTGAGTAAACGTGGAAAATCACTGCAATTGACGTAAAGTGCACAAAAACACAGTATTTCAGTGTATTTTGAAATCGAATTTGAGGAAGTTTTCTTCTACAAAGTTGTACATATCTGTCTTGGCTTCACGTGGCAACTTGAATCATCCAAATCCGAGGTCCGTGGAGAAAGTTACGAAGAAAATACAATTACTGCGCTGAAAACCAAGAAAACGGTTCAGACTCTGCATCAGGCGCCTAGGCGCCACCTCACCCGCGCCTAGGCGCCAGCCAACTTATTCCCCAAGCCATTTAGTCCACCTGGACCGCGCCTAGGCGCCATTTAGGTCACGCCTGGGCGCCGATACAGCGGTTTTGAAGGTATAAAGGCCAAAAATGAAAGAAAAGAAAGGGGGTCTCGGTTTTTAGGCCCTTTTGGGGCTAAAAATAGCCATCTAAATCATATTTTGGAGGACAAGAAGGAGGAAGGGCAAGGAATTGAAGCTTCCAACTTGATTTCATCATCAACCAAGTGTATTAGGGAGTTTTCCATTGCTTTCATTATATATTTGTCAATGAATAAATACATGTTTGCTTTAGATTTTTTTGTACCATTGTTTATGAACTAGATCTATAAGACTAAGGCCATGTGAAGGCCTATTTGTGAAGTATCTATATAATATTTGTTTGTTTGAATCAATTCATGTGTTGCTATGTGTTGTGAATTTGTATTTGTTCTACGTACATGTGTTTGATCACCATGTGTTCGATAAATTGCCTAGGTGAATATTTCGAAAGAAATTTGATCTAGGGTGCATGAAATTCACACCATAACCCGCAACCAATGAGGAATTGCCCTAGACATAGGTAAAGATTCCCGGGTGAAGTCGTTCGATTTATATCGAGGAAGCTCTAGTTTGTTAATGCATGCTTAGTGGTTAGATTTTCGGGTAGAAATACTTAGGAAACCATCACTTAAGTATAGGAGTCTATTACGAGACATCGGTTATTCTTTACTTTAGGAGCTTTCACCATAGGAACATAAGTCTAATGATTCAATAAGATTCTTAATAAGGATATGGATCAAATTGAGCCTCTCATGCGCCTTAGTCACTCTTCATATTTGAGTTTCAATCGTTCGCTCATCTTTGTTCTTGTTCTTTGCACTTTTATTTGAATTTACTCTTACTTTAATTGTTTACTTCATTACGAATCTTAAACTAAAATTCAAGTCTCCGTGGTTCGACAACCCGGACTTTTTGTCCATTTATTACTACACATGACTAGTGCACTTGCTACCAAGCACGTTAGCTTTTAGCGTGTCAGGGGGGGAGGTTGAATAGATCCTGAGGTCTTTTTCGACTTCAAAAATTTCGTGTCACTTTTAAAGATTTGAACGCTTAGGAAGCTGAGCGCTAGGTCAGGGACTACAGTAAAGATAACTTAGACTTAGTGATTTTAGCAATTTACCAAAGTAGGGTAAAGCTTAGATTGCTTAATTAGGGTTAGCACAGCGGAAATGATTTTAAAGCTTTAGCGTTCGTTTTGGTCAAATAGTCGCTTAACCGCTGTACTTGTCTTTTTCAAGATAAATGATAGAATATAAAGTAAGACAATATGACAGTAAATAACACAAGAATTTGTAAGGATCACTGGGTGGTGTAATCCCAGCTACGTCCTCCTTCTCCTTGAACACTTGGAGGAATTCCACTAAATTGATTATCGAAGGATCACACAGAGACTTCTACAAAATAGAGGTGGGGATGATGATCTTGGGCTCCTTGATCACACAGACTTCAGCACCAATGAAAATCTTCACCAACAAGCTTCTCTCACTCAGAAATACTGCTTTTAGAGTCAACAACTTCTTCACACAGATAGATGAGGTTGAGGATTTTTTACCACAGGTTTGTTTGATTTTAGGAAGTTCAAACAACTTAGGATATCTTAATAATAGTGTATGGTTTTTCTTTTAAGATATTTTAGATATCTACGACTGTCTGGAATCTATGTAGAAAGCTTGAAAGAATTTTAGCTATGGAGTTTCTAAGATTTTCTTGAGAAAATATTTCAGCAAAGTGTTGACCCTCTTGCGTATGCACGGGTTGTTTTAGGGTTTGCTAAGGTAAGGTATTTATAGGCAATTTCTTGGGATTTGTCCTTTGTGTTGGGTTGTGTTCTATTCCCCGAGTGGCTCGTCGCAGAGAAATTTAAAATTTAAACGTACAACCACTCGAAACAAGAATAATGGTGTGCTCGATTACGCTATAAAGAAGGTTGCAAGAATTTTTATCTTTCGATTAAATTCTCACAGCAATCAATTTGATCTTTTCAACCCTGTGGTGCAATTCCACACGATTCCTTGGAGGAAATCGCCCGTCAATTGTATCTCCGGTATTAGTGCTCCAAACGTCGCACCTCTAAGATGTATCCACACCTCGTTGAAGTCACCACCTAGTTTGTTATTGGTGCTAGCCAACGAAATAGATCTAAGTCTAAAACCTAGGCTTGATTATGTGAAGGGATGGAATATGTGAACCGTTAAGTTCAACACATGAACAAAAGGATGTTGTATTGGAACAAGGGAAGGGCCGATTTTTGCTTAAGAATGACAAGAAAAATTCTCTTATTTATCCCGCTGTGGGGTTCGAATTCTGCACTCTTAAAAACCTAGGGTTTTTAGTCTTGCAATCACATATATATAAAATAGGAGTCCTAGAGTGCTAATCCAATTGCAAGACTTGGAGAAGAAGAAAACTCTTTTCTTCTTCACCAAGAATTCGAATCCCTCATCCTTTTGGGCTAAAATTTGGCCATCCTCTTTTATTGGAGTCCAGAAATTAATTCTCGACTCCATATTCAATCATGGGCTAAACCCATCAATTAAATATTCCTTTATAATTAAAACCCGTTTAATTATATTTACTTATTCCAATTGGCTTATTTATTTAAGTTGGACCAAACCCAACTAAATAAAATACTTCGACTCTACTAGGTCCATTAATTTAATTAATTCTACAAGATTAATTAAAATAGTCGAATTAATTGAATCGCCTCAATTAGTTCATATTTCATTTTAGGAAAGTACTAGACTTTCCTAATTTTCTCAATTTCCTCAAATTGATTAATCACATTATTTAAGTAGTGACGCTCACGAGTTAAGTGTGTGACCCCTTAGGCTCGTCTACTATCTAGTAGTAAGTACACTTTCCCAAAGTGCTAGTGTGCTTTCCTAAAATAGAAAACACTAGATTAAATCATTCCTTCGATTTAATCAAGCCTCAAATTAATCACCATATTAATTCTCGACACTTACAAATCATGGTTACTATCTAGCAACGGGCCACGAAGACCTAGACAAAGACAAAGATAAAGATACGCCTTTCGTGATCTTGATCCTTGTATAAGTAAGATCCCTCCATCTAATCTCCCAATTGAATTTAGAGCTGTGGCTAAGGTCGAAGCCTTATTAATTCAATAACTATGTTTCCCAAATACGGTGAGATCGACTTTCGGCTATCTGAAAGAGGAAACCCTACGCCTCTTTAGATATCATACTCTGGCCGAAGATTCTTAAAGTCGATTCACTATGTAAACATAGGAGATTCACTGACAAGACTAAGGTCAGAGATAGATCCCATCTTGATTCTCACGTGCCTTCATACACAATCAGCCCATGTCTGATTTTGACCATTTGTGAACATCTAAGCAATCATGTAACAAATCAAGACATGTTCGATTGTGTTTAAGACATCCAATGGAACCTCAGGTTCTAAGGATTACTCTCATACTACAAGACCATTGGAAGCTCCAGATTCGACTGGGATTCCATTTAATGGAACTTCCATGGGGTTGTTCAGTATAGCTATTCCCACAATAGGAACCCTCATATATGCATAGGCTTTCACCGTGCCAATATCTATGGAACAAGATACACTCTATCAAGATTATGCATCATGTAAGAAAGTTTTTTAGGTCTCATCGATATCCCTTTATCTCGACGAGCCCATTCACGAATTAGAACATATGTTTAAGGATCACAGCCTTGGAGACGTATTCCATCATTGCCATTCATGATGCGCAATGATGTCCTATAGCTATATGTGATCCTTCAGGACTTTATTCTAAGTTAAGACCAATCTATATACACGAATAAAGAATGCCACAAGATTAACTTTATTTATATGAAAAAGACCGTTTAGCTAGAGTTAGTATTACATAGAATGGCGCCCAAAATTGGTGCGCCGGGCATAAACTCTAACAATCTTGCACTTGCCCTAGTGCCAATAGCCCCGTTGTTATCACAGTACAAAGGTACTGCGTCTACAACAGATGGAACTACTCCCAATTCTTGGATGAAGTTCCTTATCCAAACACCTTCCTTCATAGCCTGTGAAGCTGCGATATATTCTGCTTCAGTGGTGGAGTCCGCCACAGTTGCTTGCTTAGAACTTTTCCAGCTGACGGCTCCTCCATTGAGCAGATAGACAAATCCAAAGACCGACTTCGAGTCGTCCACATCTGTTTGGAAACTCGAATCGGTGTATCCCTGTAACTCCAAATTTCCACGTCCGTATATCAAAAACATGTCCTTAGTCCTGTTAAGGTACTTAAGGATCGCTTTTGCTGTATTCCAGTGCTTCTCACCGTGATCTTCCTGATAATGGTTGCGCACACTCAATGCGTACGCCACATCGGGTCTTGTGCATATCATTTCATACATTATGCTACCTATAGCCGAGGCAAAAGGTATTTGGGACATTCTTACTCTTTCTTCTCGAGTGTTAGGAGACATCGACTTGGAAAGTGTAATCCCATGTCCTATTGGCAAAAGAATCCTTTCTTAGATTCTTCCATCTTAAATTTCTTAAGTACGCGATCGATATATGCGGATTGGGAGAGTCTTAGCAGCCTACTCGATCTCTCTCGATATATCTTCATACCAAATACATAGGATGCCTCTCCCATATCCTTCATGGAAAATTGTTTAGACAGCTATACTTTAGTCGACTGCATCATTCCAATATCGTTTCCGATCAAAAGAATATCATCAACGTAAAGTATGAGAAACGTAACCGCGCTCCCACTAACCTTCTTGTACACACAAGCCTCTTCAACATTTTGCACATATGCATACTCCTATATGACAGTGTCAAACCGTTTATTCCAGCTTCGGGAAGCCTGCTTTAATCCATAAATGGACCTTTGGAGCTTACACACTTTGCGTTCGCTCATTTCGGATGTAAAGGCCTCTGGCTGTTGCATGTATATCTCTTCCTCAATATCTCCATTGAGGAATGCAATCTTTACATCCATCTGCCAGATCTCAAAATTGAGAAATGCAGATATAGCAAGCAGAATCCTAATGGATTTGAGCATCGCCACTGGCGAGAAGGTTTCCTCATAGTCAATGCCTTGCCTCTGAGTGAATCCTTTTGCCACGAGGCGTGCTTTATAGGTAGCCATCTCTCCATCGACTCCAAGCTTCTGCTTATAGACCCAATTACAGCCAATGGGCTTCACGCCCTCAGGTGGGTTCACTAAGGTCCATACCTTGTTGGAGTCCATTTCAAACTTCATGGCCTGAAGCCATTTTCCCTAATCAATGTCAGACATTGCTTCCTTATAAATCTTTGGATCAGAGTCTAAGGGAGGATCTTTTGAGTTATTTTCTTCCAACAGGCCAAGCCATCTTTCAGGTGCCTTTGGAACTCTTACAGATCTCCTCAAGGGTTGTGTGTTCTCAGTAGGTGTATCAGAATTAGCTTCATTGGTGTCAGGTGGGTTATTTTGCACTCCTTGATTCGAATCACTTTGATTCATCTCATCAAGCTCTACAGCCTCGCCTTTCCTATCCAAAAGTAATTCCTTTTCTAGGAAATTGGCATTTCTTGAAACAATCACCTTTTGTTCGACAGGGTTGTAGAAGTAGTATCCAATAGTTTCCTTTGGATATCTTTCAAAATAACACAAAGAGGATTTGAGATCCAATTTGTCTCCCACTAAATGCTTTACATAAGCAGGGCACCCCCATATTCTCAAGTGAGCATACGAGGGTGACTTTCTGACACGACAAAATCCTAGCAAGAGAACTAGGTCGCGTAAGTAGTAAAGTGGATTTCTAAGTCCGGCGTTATCGTATCTGCAGGGACAACTATAATCTAAGTACCAAGACTACTATATTACTCAATTCTAAGTTAAATCGGTTGATAGAAAGGTTGATTAACTAATTAATAAATACTAGAAAATAAACTAAGGCAACGTCACACCAAATAAAGGGAGGAAACAATAAAGAGAAGCGATCAAAACACATGGTTCAACCAATTACGCATTTCGATTGTGATTTAGGTTCTATTGGATTATTAGGTTGATTTAGCTAAGGCGAAATTCCCTAACGTACGTACCACCCAATCTCTTGGCATAGCAACCCTACCCTTGGTAACGATTTCCTATATATCTCTATATGAAAACCCGATTAACTAGGATGCATTTAAGGTCTAGGAATTCCCCACGTGAATGGAAAGCCACCTAAAGAAACCGAGTCTATCTCTAGTCGGTTTAACTATAGGGTATTCAATGTTTATATCTTCCCTAGGTTATTATCTCTCGATCTCTAACCTAGGTATTTTATCAAACACTTGGTGATCAAGCAAATGTAGCATTGAGATCAAATATTGAATATATAGTTAAAACCAAAATTAATCCAATAAAAACCAACAAATCAACAATCAAAATAACATAAATGGCCTATCCATGGCCTCAATCAAACAAGTTTAGCTCATATTCATGTCAAAAGTGCAAATATAAATCATACAAGTCATAAGAGGTTTGAACAAATTCAAGAAATAAATATGTAAAAACTCCCTAATTCTTGTAGAGATGTGGATTCCTTGTTGAATTCTCCGTCTTCTCACGAATCCGGGCCTTCAAGTAGACGTTTTGACCTTCAAAATCACTCTCCCAAGCTCCCTCTCCCTCTCTTTTGGCGTGGCTGCTGCTATCTAAGGTGAGTTAGGGTAAAAAATGGCTAAAAGGGGTATTTATAGACCAACCCGCTGCCTCGAATGCCGCGGTGGTCACCATTCTGTCTCGAACGCCGCGGTGTTGGATGGTGAACGCCGCGGCGTTCCATTTCTGCCTCTGACCAGTTTTGGTAAAATTTGCATAACTTTCTCTATCGATGTCGGAATAAGCTGATTCAAGTTGATATAGAATCCCCAAACAAAGATCTACAACTCTCAAGAAGACACCAAGGCCTAAATCAAACGTTATAGGGGATAAACGTATCTCCTAAGTTACTGAATGAGAAAACTCCATCGTAAGACGTCTCTTCCGATGACGTTTTCACTTCCTTCCCTACATATCTGATCTTTGTCTTCAACATAAGAAATGTACCTTTGCCTCATATATTTCCATTGGTAAACCAAGTGTGTAATTTGGACATGGTTAGAGAAATTGATTCCAAAAACTCCAGCACTGCGCAGACAGCATTTTACCTTGTGTTGTATCTTTTTGCATGATTTACCTTCAATCCTTGTTTTTCCTCCAAATGATATGTTATTCTAGAAAATATGAGAAAACAAGGGTCCAAGCATCATATGTCATCAAATTATCATGATAACAATCAAAACCAAGTCAATAAACGGGGGAAAACTAGTGTAAAAACAACATATATCAACTACCCCCAAACTTAGCTTTGATCGTCCTCGATCAAATACAATCAAGCACACACATGAAGATTGAAATTTCCATTTGCCAATTCATACACATAAGAGCAAGCATTATACCTTCAAAAATGATTATGAAAAGCTACACAATGCTTTGAACATTCAACAATTTGAAAACCTCACAAAATCTTAGTTTCCATCCCTAAATCATGAACTCCCACGCCCATGTTCATGTCAACAGCACACTTTAGACAAGATTATGCAAATCAATTGAAAAGTAAAGACATTGAAACAATTCAACATTCGTTAACCCATCGGTGTGTATAAAGTGCAATTGTCACAATCAAAAGGTCTTTACGGCTTGTAATGTAAAGCTAGGTGATGGCTAGGATTGGAAAATATGGATAAAGTGACTAAGTCAAGAGAGCCTATAACTCAAAATCATTGATCTAAATTCGCAAATAGACTACAAAAACTTTCACATCTTATCACTTATCCCTTTTTCACTCTCCTTTTCCTATCAACTTACAACCTCCAAACTTGTTTCTTTTCATATCGGGTTGTACATAGATTTCCAACCCAAATGATCCAATTGAGTGCCAAGATCAAAGCCTAGTCGAGAGCACACTTTTTTTTCTTTTTTTTTCATATATATCTCTCTCTCCCTCTCTCGACTATTTAGCCCATTGCTCAAGTTTTCATTTCATCCTCTTTTTTACACAATACTTCAAACCTCAAATATCCCAACATGGCCAAAACATCACTATCTAACTCATATACATTCAAATCAAAACAAGGTGACTACCCATATTCAAGTCAAATGATATGAAGTTCTAAACTCTCTTGATTGGGTGCAAGACATTGTTTTTCTTTTAGGGTAGAAGGTGGTTGTCGTGGCTTATGAAATAAAGTCGAATGGTGGTTTCTAGTGTGCTTAGCACACTCCATTCTTATCAATACGGCTCAAATCAAAGTCTAGAGATTATGCAATATAGAGAAGGCCAAAATGTAAGGCTAACAACAATGAAAGATGGCCTAAATCATTTTATGACTTCACAACATTAATACAGACTTCAAAGTCAACAAAATTGAAAGTCCAAATTTTTAAATCCTCGAAAAAATCGCATAAGCATGACTAAAAAGGGCTTTCAAGTCACAACATATTACATGTTGACCACAGATAAGAAACTTTGACTTCGAGAGAGTGGAGATATTCAAACGCATTATGCTCTTATGCAAGGGTGCACCAATTCATGAATTCTATATTAACAAGGTTGTACCCCCAAACTTAAATTAAACATTGTCCTCAAAGTTCATGAAATAAATGCAATGTAAGAGGGATAAGCGATACAACCCTGAAATGGAGAGAAACGGAGGGAGTATGGTGGTGGGCTCATATCCCAGGATCAAACTGTGATCAAAACCTGAACGAGAGAAAACTCAAAGGAAACCATATCAAAACGAGTTAAGGGGGAGGGAAACAAGACAAGGGCACAAAAGAAAAGAAAGAAAGCAATAAAAGAAACTTGGGTTGCCTCCCAAGAAGCGCTTGTTTAACGTCATTAGCTCGACTCCTTGCGTTGCTCACGGTGGATTGTAAGGAGCAATGCCAACTTTGTAGGAACGAGTTTTCTTATGCTTTTTCCAATTGCGTAATGGCATATCCCCTCCAATCTTTATCATAAAACCTGGAATAATAAAAAGTGAGCACAAATTCTCTTCTATAAATATGTAATTGAAATGCAAAGAGTAAAGTGTAAATTCTAGAGGAGGGGGATCATCAATTGATGGATACAATTGGTGTGTGACTGTCTTAAACTCCCCTAGTCTTGTCGTTGGCAACCTCAATGGTGAAATCTCCAAGTGATTTATATACCCTATGATTTTGTCATTCTCATCCGTAGTATCACTTGATTTCATGGTGTATGTCTCGGATGAATCATTGAAGTTGCATACTTTGACTTGACCATCTTCCACTATATCCCTCCGGTGATTGATGGATTCCCTTAAGAATTCAAGGGATATGATGGTAGGTGGTATTGGGTTCTTAAAGATTTCTAATGTTCTTCCTTGGCCATGTCATGAAATGGATTTAAAAATCTCTTTCTTCATTCGTATATGCTCAGTTGTTTTTGCCTCTATTTTGACACACATGGTTCGGGAGGTCGTTCTTCTTTAGTGATAGGATGTAGACATTGTAGTTCTAAATCAAAACCTTGTTCAACTTCTATATTGAGGGATGGCTCATTCTTTTTGGTGCTACTCTCCATGGTGCAAGGCGCTCTCTCCTTCCATAAGTTGACTGCTTGATTTACTAATCATGCCACTTCCTTTCTATGAGCTTCTGACTCCTTTCTTCGAGCTTCTGACTCCTCGAAACTTGCTTCTGCCTCCTTTATGCTAGCTTGTACCCATACACTAAATTCATTCCCCAAGGCCTCAATTTTAGACCTCGTCTCTAGCTCTTGTTGATGAAAACTATCATGTTGTTGGTAAGGAAGGCTACCGGCATGGTCAAACCCCGATGAGAGTATCATTGCATCATTGTTGTAACTCCATGTTGAGCTTGGATGATTTATCCAACCGGGATGTATCATGTTATTTTGACATGTTGAGCTTGGGTGATTTATCCAACCGGGATGGTAGGAGGGCTCATAGGATTCTATTTGCATTGAGCTTGATGTGGTGATTGATGAATCCATATCCTGACATGGCCATTGAAAGTTATAAGCACTCATATCTTCAAAAATTAAAAATAAACAAAATTAAAAGAAAATGACCTAATCTCAGAATGAATAAGAGAATCTCGATATTAGATACCATAGTTGTCCCCGGCAACGGCGCCAAAAACTTAACACGACAAAATCCTAGCAAGAGAACTAGGTCGCGTAAGTAGTAAAGTGGATTTCTAAGTCCGGCGTTATCGTATCCGCAGGGACAACTATAATCTAAGTACCAAGACTACTATATTACTCAATTCTAAGTTAAATCGGTCGATAGAAAGGTTGATTAACTAATTAATAAATACTAGAAAATAAACTAAGGCAACGTCACACCAAATAAAGGGAGGAAACAATAGAGAGAAGCGATCAAGGCACATGGTTCAACCAATTACGTATTTCGATTGTGATTTAGGTTCTATTGGATTATTAGATTGATTTAGCTAAGGCGAAATTCCCTAACGTACGTACCACCTAATCTCTTGGCATAGCAACCCTACCCTTGGTAACGATTTCCTATATATCTCTATATGAAAATCCGATTAACTAGGATGCATTTAAGGTCTAGGAATTCCCCACGTGAATGGAAAGCCACCTAAAGAAACCGAGTCTATCTCTAGTCGGTTTAACTATAGGGTATTCAATGTTTATATCTTCCCTAGGTTATTATCTCTCGATCTCTAACCTAGGCATTTTATCAAACACTTGGTGATCAAGCAAATGTAGCATTGAGATCAAATATTGAATACATAGCTAAAACCAAAATTAATCCAATAAAAACCAACAAATCAACAATCAAAATAACATAAATGGCCTATCCATGGCCTCAATCAAACAAGTTTAGCTCATATTCATGTCAAAAGTGCAAATATAAATCATACAAGTCATAAGAGGTTTGAAAAAATTCAAGAAATAAATATGTAAAAACTCCCTAATTCTTGTAGAGATGTGGATTCCTTGTTGAATTCTCCGTCTTCTCACAAATCCGGGCCTTCAAGTAGACGTTTTGACCTTCAAAATCACTCTCCCAAGCTCCCTCTCCCTCTCTTTTGGCGTGGCTGCTGCTATCTAAGGTGAGTTAGGGTAAAAAATGGCTAAAAGGGGTATTTATAGACCAACCCGCTGCCTCAAACGCCGCGGTGGTCACCATTCTGTCTCGAACGCTGCGGCGTTGGATGGTGAACGCCGCGGCGTTCCATTTCTGCCTCTGACCAGGTTTGGTAAAATTTGTATAACTTTCTCTACCGATGTCGGAATAAGCTGATTCAAGTTGCTATAGAATACCCAAACAAAGATCTACAACTCTCAAGAAGACACCAAGGCCTAAATCAAACGTTATAGGGGATAAACGTATCTCCCAAGTTACTGAATGAGAAAACTCCGTCGTAAGACGTCTCTTCCGATGACGTTTTCACTTCCTTCCCTACATATCTGATCTTTGTCTTCAACATAAGAAATGTACCTTTGCCTCTTATATTTCCGTTGGTAAACCAAGTGTGTAATTTGGACATGGTTAGAGAAATTGATTCCAAAAACTCCAGCACTGCGCAGACAGCATTTTACCTTGTGTTGTATCTTTTTGCATGATTTACCTTCAATCCTTGTTTTTCCTCCAAATGATATGTTATTCTAGTAAATATGAGAAAACAAGGGCCCAAGAATCATATGTCATCAAATTATCATGAAAACAATCAAAACCAAGTCAATAAACGGGGGAAAACTAGTGTAAAAATAACATATATCACTTTCCACACCATGTTTCATATGGGGTCTAGGTCACAGCCTTGGACGGTGCCCTATTCAACAGATAGGTTGTCGTTTCAAGCACATAGCCCCACATGGACTTCGGTACTTCAGTGAACTCATCATGGATTGAACCATATCTAACAATGTTCGATTTCTTCGCTCGGCTACCCCGTTATGTTGAGGCGTGCCTGGCGGAGTCCACTGTGAGAGAATCTCATTCTTTTTAAGATAATCAATGAACTCGGAAGACGAGTATTCTCCTCCTCGATCAGATCGAAGACCTTTAATACTTTTTCCAAGTTGCTTCTCTACCTCGTATCTAAACTCCTTGAATTTCTCAAAGGATTCAGATTTATATCTCATCAGATATATGTAACCATACCAAGAGTGATCGTCAGTGAAGGTTATGAAGTAGCTAAACCCTCCTCGAGCATTTATGCTCATAGGGCCGCACACATCCTTATGAATCTAATCCAATGGACTTGTGGCTCGTTCCGCTTTACCCGAAAATGGCAACTTGGTCATTTTCCCTTTGAGACACGATTCACAAGTTGTCAATTCATCTAAGTTTTGGAGACCTAAATGAGTTGCCAAGCTTCAAATTCTTTCTTTGGAGATATGACCTAGTCTCTCGTGCCACATTAGTGCATCTGTTTGATTAACTCGTTTACGTTTATTTCTTTGTTGAATATTGAAATTAGAAATTGTTGGGAAAACAATATAAATTCCATCTTGCAATTTTGACTCCATAATAAGAGACGATTCATAAGATAAAAACTAAGTTTTATTATGAATCTCAAAACAATAACCCTCTCGATCCAAAACCGGAATCGAGATAATGTTTCTTGTTATTTCAGGAACAAAAGAAACAGAATTTAATACTAAATTTCTATCCCCTATCCTTAAGTAGATTGTCCCCACGGCTTTGGCAGCAACTCGTGCTCCATTTCCCATCCGCAGGGTCATGTCTCCTCCACTTAGCTCCTTGATTCTTGTCATCTCCTGCAAGTTATTGCAGATATGAATTCCACATCCAGTGTCTAGAATCCAAGAAGAATAGTTAACTGAAAAGTTAACTTCAACAAATAACGTACCTTGAGCTTGTAGCTCTTTGCAGTTCTTTTTCCAGTGCCCAGTCTTCCCACATTTGAAGCACTTATCCGATTTAGCTTTCTTACCCTTCTTGATTCCTCATTTGCCTTTCAGTTTCTTAGTCTTGTTCTTCTTCTTGTTACCCTAATTAGGTTTAGAAGATGAATTCAGAAGAAGCACCGGATTCTCTCTCTTTATAGTGCTTTCAGCCGTCTTTAGCATGTTCAACAACTCAGGGAGCTTAGCTTCAAGTTGATTCATGTTGAAGTTGACCACAAATTGGTCATAAGAACTAGCGAGTGACTGTAGGACCAAGTCCATAGACAACTCATCACTAAGCACCACACCAAGATTAGCTAAATTTTCAGCCCTATCATCTTGAGCACGTGCGTACTTACATCAGAGCCACGAATCATGCGAGCTCTGAAAATCTCCCTTGAGATTGCAAATCTCTCTCTCCTAGATTTAGTATCATACATCTCTTGCAAATGGAAAAGAATTGATACAGAGTTATCCATTGTCTCGTGTTGCCTTTACAATTCATTGCTCATTGAGGCCAACATGAGACATCGCACATGCATGGCATCTTCTTTCCATTGCTGGTATTGGAATTTCTCATCATCAGATGAATCCTCTTCCGGCTCTTCTTGCGCTGGTATATCGAGGACATACCCCCTTTTCTCAGACAAAAGGATAATCTTAAGGTTACAAAACCAATCTTCAAAATTGGGACCGGTTAGTTTGTTTGTTTCGAGAATTGTTTTGAATGGATTAGACATATTCTGTTATCTACAAAATGTATGAGGCAAACGATAAGCAACGTATTTTCAAATAAAGTTCTTATACAATTTGGTCTTTAATTGTACAAGTACTCTCCCACTATTTTTCCAAATCCCACCACCCTCTTGGTGTGATTCGAAGAATAGTTAATTCTTTAGTGGGCTTGAGATCTATCCAAACTTCATCAAATGCCCCATTTTCTAAGCTAACAGATGACTAGTTCGAATAGTAGCCTTACCGAGCCTTCTATCTTGATAGTTCTCGAGATTTTTTTCCTCATCTTTCGCATGTGCCCCATTTTCTGAGCTAACTCATGGTAGTCGATGTTAGGCTCAACCCACCAAATTTCCCGTGGCAATCATCAATTCCATTACCCCCATTTTCTGAGCTAAGTAATGAAACCAATGATCCAATAGGGCATCTTAGGCTTAGTAATGCTCATAGCCTTTCTTAGGTTCAGCCCACCCCATTTTCTGAGCAAATGGATTTGAATTTCAGCGGCATATCACATGGCAATTACTTATGCTGGAAGGAATGGAAATAGAACTCCAATTCTATTCCCACATTAGCCTAATATTTTTCAAGGAGGGAATATCATTGCATACAAATAGGTCTCATCAGTATTACTATTATCCTGTTTAGTTATCTATCCTATGCATGCATTTCACAACACATCACACATCATATTGGAAAGATAAATAAACATCCCATAAAGCAGTAAATTGAGGATGAATCACCTCGTGCCCTAACCTACTAAACCACTGAGCCAAAGTGGGCCAGGACATTATAGAAAATTAAAACAACTAGACTATTACGATGGGTTCCACCACATCATACAAGGCTCGAGTCTTGGCTTCGTATTCTCACTCCGTCTTCGATTACATAGTCCATCAACTACTACTAATCTACTTGACAGAAAAGTAAAAGCCAAACCGGCTCTTTTTACAGCTCTAGAATATTACATACAAAGAAAACCATACAACATAGACTAGGCTCGTGGTTCATCCCCATCACATAAGCATGCCAAGCAACAAACATATATATGCGATATCCAAAATTTACCCATCCGTCATCTAAACAAAGCAAATTTCATTGGGATAATATTTATTTTCAATTTCTAAAACCCTTTTCAGAAACTATAGGTTCTTAAAACAATTAACTGGGGTCAGGTTCTTGGGTTACCCGACTTTTCGACATCAAAAACAAGAAAAAATTTCAATCTGATTCTGCTGACCACGCCCGGGCGCCGACAGAACCATGCCCAGGCGCCGCCGGCAGAGGCGAGACCACCAGGTCTCGCTTGTCGGCGCCTGGGCGAGGGCAGCAGCACCTGTTGCTATATGTAGGGGTGTAAGTTGAGCCGAGGCTGGCGAGACGGCTCGACTCGAGCTCGAGCCAAATTTTTTCTTCCAAAAGATTGCGAGCTTCTTCAATTTTTAATTATTTTTTTTATATATATTATTGGTTTATTCATATAAGTTGTGGTGTGGTATACAACTGTACATAGCTGTATACGACAACCACAGCCTTAATATGTTTATTATATATATATATATATGTGTATATATATATTATAATATTTATATATTAAAATAATAATATAATTGATTAAAACTGAAAATGAAAACCACCAAAAAATCGTGTCTATCTATAATTAGCTTCTCTAATTTTTTATATATTTATTTTATATTATGGAATAATGAACTTAACTATATATTTTATATTATAAAAGTAATATTTTAACTATATTAATATTTAATAAAATTAACAAAAATAACTTAACAACTCTTAATTCATCTCTCTCATCTCTCAAATCTCACCCTTCTCTGCAGAACCAACAGCCCAAAGCCCCCAAACATGAAAAATTAGATTAAACTCTAAATTGCCCATTGATGCCGCCGAAAAATCACTATATCCCACCTCCAACCTCATCCCCTTTCCACGCCCATCTTCGTCGCCCAGATCCATGCTTTCTGCGTAGCCGCTAACTACACAGCCCCAGCCACCGCCGTGCGAAGCTACCCCGAAACTACCACCGGATCCGCCAACTTCTTACTTGTAATCACCACGCCCATATGTTTTGGGGTTTAATGGAGTAAATAACTCCATGACTAGTTTCATGGAGTTGGTTACTCCATGAATGATGTAGGAAGCTTGATAGTAAGTGCACTAGTCGTATGTAGTAATAAGTGTGGACGAAAAGTCCGGGTTGTCGAACCACGGAGACTTGAATTTTAGTTTAAGATTCGTAATGAAGGTAAAGACAATTAAAGTAAAGCAAGAGAAAAACAATTAAGTAAACGAAAGATCAAAGGAGGGAACAAGCTATGAATTAAACCTCACAAATTGGTTAAAAAGACTAAGGCACATGCTATGACCAAATCCACTCGTCTATATATATGAGCTACTCTTCGAATTATTAGACTCCTATTTCTTTGGTGAAAACTCCTTAATTAATCATTACCCGATGTCTCGGCACATAACAATCCTATGATTGATTGACGGTTCTTTAAATATGTCTATCCGAGAATCTAATCAACAACCACGCATTAACGTTCTAGAGTTTCCCCGGATAAATCCGGCTAACCGCATCCGGAAATCTTTACCTATTTCTAGGAGCAATTCCACATTAGTTTCGGATGATGTGTTGATTCATTTGAACCCTAACCTATCTTCTCTCGAATGACTAGATTAGGCACAATAGCAAGCATATGGAGATCAAGCATATGATTGTGATAAAGGCACAAAATCAACACACCAAAGCAATTAGGAGAATTAATACGAAAATTAACTTCACATATATAGATTCATGAATTCGGCCTTCACATGGCCTTAGTTCTACAAGATTAGCTCATATTCAATAGCTCAAGAAGGTCTAAAACAATCATATACATAGTTATTAACATAAACATGTAAATGAAATGCAAAAGAAACTCCCTAAGTCTTGAATGATGATGAATCCTTGCTTGTAGCTTCAATCTCTAGCTCAATCCCCCTTCTTTGCAATCTTCAAAATGATGAAGAATGGTGATGAATGATGATGGGTGAAGAGTAATGGCCAGCTGCCTCTCTCCTCCAAAGTGTGTTCGGTCAAGAGTGAAGAAAATGGCTTAAGAAGACAAGAAATGATGGGCTCCCTAGTGTGTGTCTCCCTAGTGTGTCCTCCACTACTCTAAAGTGTGTAGTATAAAATTCCATAAAGTAGATCTACCAAGAAACACACTTATGACATCCCCTCAACACATGTGATGACCTCTTGGCTTTAAATATTCCATTCCACCATCAAATGATGAACTTTTGGCTGAAAGGAATCAAAACTCGGGTGTGGTCACGCCTAGGCGCGGGCATGACGGCGCTCGGGCGCCGCTGACAGAATGCTGAAATTAAATGCAATGTGTCCTGCGCAGCAATCGTATTTCATTCATAACTCTCTCCAAGAAACTCCGATTTGGATGATTCAAGTCCTCATTTGAAGCTAACACATAGTTCTACAACATTGTAGAAGGGAACTTCATCCAATTCGGTCTCTAAACATACGGAAATAGCGCTCAACCGTGGAAACTAATGCAGATACGGCGCCCAGGCGTGGACAGCAGAATGTTGACGTTATTTGCATCTTGTCCGGCGCCTGGGCGTGGTAATACTGGCGCCTGGGCGTGGACGACAGAAGCAAATTGGCCTGAACTTGTTTTATACGTCGTTTTTCGCCTCGTTTCTTCGTATGCTCAAATTTATCACCTGTAATCACTTAACACCCCGCTTAAACGCAAATGTGGCATGATTTTGTCAATAAATGAATCCATAGCATAAGTCCCATGGGTTTAAAAACACGTAAAAATGCCTCTTATCAACACCCCCACACTTATCAATTGCTCGTCCTCGAGCAATAAAAGTTCTAAGATAAGGAAACATCATCAATCAAAGAGAGAAACAAAAAGAAAACTACCTAACTCACTTTCGTGGAGTAAACGGTTGCATTTAGCGAATGCAACAAGCCTTTGAACCTTTGAGTTACCTCAAAGGACGAGTTATAGTCTCGTGAGGGTTTGCAGACGATATACCCACAAAATCAAAAGATTTTCAACCCCGATCACTCAACATAAATTACAATGATTAATAGCACACAATGGTATGAATTCATCTGTTTAAGCTCAAATTACAAATATATACATATCACACACTTGCTCATGTTACGCCTTAATATTGAAAAGATCATCCTAAGGGTGTAGTGTAATAAATTTCAAGTATTATAGTCAAGTGGCATTCTTACCACTTTTCAAGCATTAACCCCATATTTATCAACTTTTGATTATTCACATGGTACGAGAATTGAATACAACTTCATAGCCACTTAAAAATTCATCACTTCATTCCACTTTCGGCTTTAACTTATGCACTTTCAACTCGAAACATTAGAGGCTAGACCATGTGCAATGTTCGATCCTCTTAGCCTTTCAATGACACCCTTGTAACGAGCTTTAGGCCAATAACTCCTAAACCAGACGGCTTTCGGGTATCAAATGTAGAGACATTCCTAAGGGCTTAATCGCTCGAGTGTCAAAGGCCACAAAATCAAACTAGGTCCTTATTCACTTAACACTTGCATTGGCTTGAGCTCTAGCTCAAATTAGCTTAATAGTACAATATTCTAGGCATGGTGCTATTCGCCCCCAGTATCTATTAAACCTGACCTTTGCAGTCATACCAATGTTCACCTCTTTTTATTATTGTTAAACATACGAAGCTACATTCTCAACTCATAACTCATGTGAAAATTCTAAGTCGATATTTTTCGGGATCAAGCCTTTAAGTGTTTCAAAATGGTTGCCCACTCAACGCCTCTACCCTTGATTTATGTGCGTATGTGAACATCTTAAAGATAACCTAGTCATGTTTAGGGTCCCATAAACAAGGAATTGTGTGTATAGCCATTTAAAACCAAATTGATAGAGAATGCATACCATGTATTCACGTTAACCATGCTCAATTCATCAAGTGACGGGTTGAAATTCTATCCAAAATTTTGTTTTTTTTTTGTTTTTTTTTTCAAAATTTCACAAAATGCACAAGCTCACATGTAGATGTGTGCCATCCCCCAAACTTGGACTGAGTTATCTAAAACACCCCCCCCCCAAACTTGACATGAACATTGGCCCCAATGTTCGGAAGAAAATAAGGGTAAAGTACACATCACCATAGGGGAGCTGAAAAGCAAACCCGAGTCCACTTAAGGCAATCGAGTCCAAGGATGGCAATCACTGTGTCGATCACTACATAGGTAAAAAAAAAGTGCTAGCCATACAAAGCATCAAACATTGGATAGAATAGAAGAAAACAAAGCGAGACGAACAAAAACGAGAAACACATAGATAAAAAAAACTGGAAAGAAAACATCAAGCATCTAAACATAAAACATAAAATATCCAACAACTAAAAAAAAAACAGGCATGGAAATAAAACAAGATAAGCCTAATCTGTAGTGCCAAAACGGTCAATGTAGTCCTCATCCGCTCCGCCGAGATCATCCAAATCAATCAACGGGCTACCCTCATCATTTTGAGCCTCATCATCACCTCCTACAGGAACGAGAGCACCTGACTCGTGCAAATCTGCGGGCTGCTGAGGCGGGGGGTGCGGGTAAGGTGGAGGAGTAGAATAATCAAACGGCCCCCGACCGACAAACTCATTATGCTCGACAAGAAGCTGACGGAAATAAGCACAGATGTCGGACATGACCACCCTCATCTCATCTCGCAACTCATCCCTCAATTCATCCTTTAGTTGTCTAATGGCTGCGGCATCCATAGGTGGGAATTGGGAAGAACTAGTAGACCGGGAAGAAGACGGGTGATAGGAGTCATTTTTACGTGTTATTAAGCCCTTTTGCGTTTATGTTTTAGGTTCATTTATCGCTTGATTTTGTCACTTGTGCGTTTAATTCGTGCATTAAGTGATTTCAGGCCTTAAGTGGATACAATCGAAGAAAGGGTGGAAAAAGGACGTATAAAATAAGTTTAGGCCAAGATGTTTCACACCTCTACGACCAAACAAGCAAGAGACAAGCTGGAGTTAGCCAAAATCATATTTTAGTACAATTTCCGCACACCTGTGCGCCAAATCAGAAACAACCTCCACATTGGAACGTCATTTTGATATATTTAGAGACAGAATTGGATGAAGTGTCCTTCTACAAAGTTGTAGATGTATGTCTTATCTTCACATGGGGACTTGAAGCATCAAATTCTGAGGTCTGTGGAGAATTTTATGAATAAAACACTATCTCTGCGCTGGAAAACACGAAAGTGGCAACTCCCATTCTTAGTAGGTGGAAAACAAGAGAATGGTAGTTCACATTCTTGGTAGATGGAAAGGAAGAGAATGGTAGCTCACATTCTTGGTAGGAGGAAAGTAAGAGAATGGTAGGTGTAAAACAAGAGAATGGTAGTTCACATTCTTGGTAGATGGAAAGCAAGAGAATGGTAGGTGGAAAGAAAAGAGAATGGAAGCACATGTTCTTGGTAGGTGGATTTTTTGGCTATAAAAGGAGGATTGAAGACCATCCTATGACACACTTGAAAACACATTCCCCATTGGGGGAGCCTAAACACATCCTATCATCATCTTCATCATCCTTAGATTAGTTATGAAGATTATCAACAACCTCTGAAGGTGAAGAAATCAAGAAGCATGGAAGAGATGAAGATCGAAGTTCAACCATCAAAAATACGAGGGAGTTTCTTAGATTTAGATTATTTTTGTCTATGAATATGAATCTTAATTTAAGTTCCTATCTTTTATCTTTTATGATGAAATAGATTCTTCGAACTAAGGCCATGTTGAGGCTAAATTATGATAATTGAGTTATAAATTGTGTTTTTCATATTAATTCTATTGTTGCTTTGTGTCTTGATCTTGTTTGAATGCATCATATGCTTAGCTACCATATGCATGATTTATTGCTTAAATTATTCGTTCGAGAGAAGGTAATTTAAGGTGCAAAGAGGATCATCACATAATCCGTAAAAAATAGGGAATTGCCCCTAGAGAGAGGTAGAGATTTTCGGGTGCAGTTAGCCGGATTAATCCGGGGAATTCTAGAACTGAATGCATGATTGTTGGTTAGATTCTCGGATAGACATATCTAGAGAACCATCATTAATCATAGGATTATGCCGAGACTCGGTAGTAATTATTTAAGGTTTTTTCCACCAAAGCAACATTAGTCTAATAATATGAGAACATGTTTATAATGAAAATTGATTAATTTATGCCAACACATGTGTTTTAGTTGCTCTCTTCCATAGCTATCTTGATTTCGACATCTTGTTTCTTATATCTTACTTCCATAATATTTTAGTTAATTCTTGTT
The DNA here is from genome assembly GCA_019426215.1 of Buddleja alternifolia. Lineage (NCBI taxonomy): Eukaryota > Viridiplantae > Streptophyta > Magnoliopsida > Lamiales > Scrophulariaceae > Buddleja > Buddleja alternifolia. The sequence continues at coordinate 223 of WHWC01000039.1, read as the reverse complement.
TTAGTTTAAGTTCTTCAATTGCTTTAAAATCATAAACTAAAATACAAGTCCTTGAAGTTCGACAACCTGGACTTTATTGTCCACTTTATTACTACACACGACCAGTCCACTTGCTGTTTAATACACGTAAGGATTTTTCGTGTCAACGGGCGAGGCCTCTTGGAAGCGGCCTGCGGTGGGGGAGCCTGTGGGTCATCAGCGACCACAGCAAGATAAGAACCCG